>KZ539161.1:0-20688 GCA_000934665.2 Catajapyx aquilonaris
GCTGATGTTTGAATTGGCCCGCCGGACAGGGTTGCCAGGTAACGCACTACAACATAAGCAGCTTAGGCCGAATTTGTCAATAGCTGCGTGATAGCTGCTCGGACAAAAAAGTTGGACCACCCTGTATACAAAGAATTGTTATAGTTCATTAAATAGTTGACAACAACATCACGACATTTCCCTATGAGGGGTAGTCAGCGATGAAGGGAGACACAAGCTAACCCAACATATGAACTAAATTAAAACTTGTGAAAATAAACCTATAAACAACCCGTCCCACACCCCACCCCTGCCCATCTCAGACGACAGACACTGAATATTAAATTTAAATATTACACAATGCAATACGGTACTCCGCCAAATCAAGCCCCCTCGCCACCAGCCACTTCTCCGGACGCCCTGGCCATGCCGACGTGTATGGCACCAACCTTGCACCTCATCGACCCCGCCAAGGACGTCCCCTCTACTCGCCGGAGCGAAGGAAGCCTTATCCTCAGACCTATTTATCCATTAATTAACCTACACCATTTACACCTATCCAAACAAACAAGCCTAGCCTCAGCCATGTCCATGGTCCTATTGACACATGAACGTCTCGGCTTAACACTAGCAACACACAGAGATAGAGATATACTGTATATATCTCTTGACACGACACAGCGATGGAATCGGGCTGTCCTGGGTGCTTGCGCAGGTCCGCCATGACAGTCAGGTCAACTAGCCCGCTACTCCCTGTATATCATATGGAGTTTTACCTTCCCTTTTGAGACAGTAGCTTCCCTCGAGACTTTAAAATGTCCAAATCTGAATGTGTCAAATATTTATGCACATTCATGTCTATCGATCGGCCATTTCCTCACTTACATCAGGTCCGTATTGATGGTTTGGTTTGGTTGTGATATATTACTTTGCTTGCAAGTCGAGATTTTCCAAAGTTACGAAAGAAGCTGAAAAGGTACTCGTTCTTGTAGTAACATATATTTGAAAAAAATTATACAATTTTGCAAAATGTCATTTTCCTTAAATTTATGGTGGCAAGATGTCCTGCTGCAACTTATTTAATATATTTTAAATGAGTAAATGAGATTTTTTTCAAAGGTCATAGTAACTTATGCTGGGGCAAAGCAGCTAAAGGCTGACAAGGTAATAATATGCCACTTTCAGGACATAAAATATGCATGTAAATTTTTAATGATCCTTATACTAAATTGCGTCACATACCAAAACAGCAGAAATAAGTTTGGGTATCACAGTTTTATTCAGTTGCCGTTGACAACACTACTGACTAGCATAAAAATCAATCGCTACTGACTACAGCATTCGTAACTACTAGAAAAACAACTGAAAATTATTGCTCAAAATGGCATTCTTGTTTCGGACCATCTTGTTTATATTTTGCACAGTGCAACAAAGTTTGGTAACAAGAAATCATACATGGTGTAGTAATAATAATACAGATGATACAAAATAATACAAAATGAATGGAATCATTCATTTTTTATTTTTTTTACGTTACCCGTGCTAGGGCCATAGGTCCTTATAGGGGGGTGGGATACCACCATTTACTTAAATTTTCTATTTTTTCTTCTTCACTCCGGTGCAAGGATGAAAGGACATGGGGAAGGGATAGGGGATTTTTGGGGAGGGAACATGGGTGCAAGGTGCACGTCTGAAAACGGGTCATGTGCTGTTCCCCAGGAGGTTAGGTTGCCAGACACCTCCTTGGTGCAGGTCAGAGACCCTCCTGACGCAGGTGAAAGGAAAGTTCCCCAGGCAGGGATCGAACCTGGGGCCTTTCACTCAGCAAGCCGAGACGTTACCATCACGGCCACCACCCCTCCCCGGAATCATTCATATTCATCATTCATCATTCATATGACAGTACGATTCAATTTTTTACGTAGGCCTACATCAGGACCCTTGTTCTCAAAGTTAAATGACCTTACAATGTGATGTTGTCTGGCTTCAAGGAAAAAACGTATAATGTACCTAAGGAGGGAAAACACATGATTGTCTACATTAAACGCTGTTTCCATAGCATGCTGGGACAAAGAAGCAAACAGACCTCAGGATGCCACTCTTTCAAACAGAGAAGTCCCAAACTTCTTATTAAAAACAGAGATGGGCAGATTTCCGTAGGTAACTATGGCAGCACGTACAGCCTTCTCACATTCCCTCACAACCTGCACCACATCATCACTTGGGTAGCATAACCCTCCATTTGTTTTGATCTGAATTAAATAGGAATTCTCTAGAAGCTGTGGAGTTGAGGAATCCTGAATGAGACTTGTACGGCACAAAGTACAGTTTACAATAGGCAGCAGTCGCTTGACAACGTAGCCTGAAATATAGACCAGGACATTCTCGACAAAAGGGGCAAACAACTTAACTTGCGACAGGTCCAACTCCACGACTTCCTCCTCATCCTCTTCAACAGGCCTTATCCTATTTACACACAACTGTGAAACATCAGTGTCATCTAGTCCCATAACATTGCACCCTAAGTAGGGACAACACCTGCTCTGCATAGGATAGTACGATATGCGGATTTGAATTGTGAAACATTTGGATTGTTATTTGCTCCACCAGATTGACGAAAACAGCAAAACAAGAGCTCAGCATGATCTTGTGAGCACTTGTAAGTTAATACGTATCTCATGCGGGGAGAGAGCAAGTCATCAAAAAGTAGGAACTTAAAAATGGCAAGGAAGCTGGTAATGGTCGCAACAAACCCCACAATAACATGATGCCTTCTTGAACAGGATATCAGATTGTCTTTGGTGTCACAAATTGAGCAAAACGGATTGTGCATGGAGAAGAAAGGAATGCACACGAGCATAATTGGAGGCAGAAATAAGAGCTTTGTATCCTTTTCCAAATGGACTGTGGCTATTGAGAATGTCAAATAATCTGTCCATCACAAAGAAAAAGTCTGCTGTTGATGCACATCAACAAAATCTGGGTCACCCAATGCCTTCATGAAAAGGAATGAATTTGCAACAGATGCACTTAGGACCTGAACAGCCAGTTTCACTTTCATAACCATAGATTTGAATTCAGTAAGTTTATTGGCTGCTTTCAGGCCTTCTGATACTTGTCTCTGCTGTACCAGCTCAACATACTTCCACCGAACAACACCAAATTCTGGAGATCTCACCTCTTTCATACCATGTAGCATATTCCGTACAAGTTTCATCAGGTGACAGACATCAAAGATGACATAAACATCAAGAGCTGAATCACAAGGATGAGAGAATTTTGGATGAAGTATGCACTCCTTTAAATTCTTCCCCAATAGGATGTTTACGGCACTCTGATATTCTAGTGAGCCATCACACACAATTGAAAGAGTACGCACACCAACTTTGTACAGTTTTTCCAGGCACAATTTAGTCAGATGTGCAACGACTTCTGCAGGGGGTTTACTGACTAGAAAATACGCGACTGGCATTTTCCAATTTCCACGCAATCCAACTACAACAAACACCAAAGCATCTGTTGCTAGTGGTGCGGTTTCCTTGGCACCACTTCCATAGTCAACGTGACCCTTCAACTTACCATCATTGTTCAAATCAGCGCCTTTCCTTATGCTCATTCCATCAAACATAAGGACAGTGTCTCGATACTTGAGGGGGTCTTCTTGCACATATGCACCGAGTGAAGTGAAGGCCATTTCAGTAAATCCTGGTTCGGCTTCCACAGCTGATAACCATCTGAAACGACAATTCTAATGTACTGTACAGGGTGACCTGGTAGGGTGACCCAAAAGTCTGGACACATATAGGTACCCTAATTGCATTGCATTGTTGGCTGTCAGTTACGCCAACTGGAGTTTACTACTGTTGACAGTCAGTAAATGTTGAGTTCTTGGGAGTTGGCAGAACTGGCAAACAACAATACAATTACTGATGTGTCCAGACTTTTGGGTCACCCTGTATTCTAATATTGTCAAGTTCCAGCTCACCTGATAGGCACTCGGTGTAGCTCAGAGGGAGCAGGTTTTCCAAATTCAATCACAACACAAGGAATTGATTATAAAATAACAACTACATTTATTTGTATATTAAACATCTGAAACTCCATTACATCAAACATCCTGTCCTTCTCATGAACCACAACAATAATATCCCAATTATACTTAACCCCAAATGCACATACTGGATCCTGTATATCATAATGAATCATAACCATTATATCAATTTCACTTGAGATAATGGTTATGATTCATTGTGATCCAGTATGTGCATTCCCAAGCTTCCCAATCTGATGAATGAATCACCACTCGTTGTTAACCTTCCTCTTCTTCTCCTTCTTCTTCTGAAAAAAAATCCTAAACAAATATGCCAAATAAGTAATGACATCATCCCCACCATACCTAAACATTTCTGCAGAAATGGCATCAACCCCACCGGATTTGCCTAGTTGAAGTTCTTCCCGGGCAACGCCGGGTGCCGCATCTAGTATATAATATGGTGGAGGCTTTGAAGTTGTTCTGTATTGCAGAGATCGCATTTCTCGTCCTGGGAGAGCTTTAACACCTTGCCATTTACGTAGAAATTTGAAGAGAGGTTACCTACGTTTATCAGTAAACCGGTGATAGGTAGGGGCAAATAACCTTTGAAATACGATTCGGTACATTGCATTGTATCAGACACCATTCTGCATAACTGTGATAGCTACTAGAATTTTCTAGATCCATCATGTCTCGTTGTTTAAGTGTTTCCAAAATTTTAGGTAAGAAAATTGGAATATGCACTCTCTGTGTTGGAAGAAGAGTTCAGGTCAGACAATGTTTTATTAACTTGGAAAAACCAACTGTAAGCAGCCATCGATTCAAATTCAAATTTATCACTTGCATATGTCACCGCTAGCCCTGTCAGGGACTCAGGTGATTTGTCAATTAACTTATTGTAAAACTAGATGCGGCACCCGGCGTTGCCCGGGAAGAAATGAATTGAAGGGAAAACACCTGCCAGTAGCCCCGTCAAAATTTTCACGCAGAGAGAGCCGCCATGAGAGTTTTCCCAGCCGTTTAGGACTTGGCAAAAAGTGGACTCGTGCACGTGCCACCTTGTCCATCTGCTCCTCATTAAGCCGCCGGAGAACAATAGTATCTCTCCGGCGCTCCCCCACCCCACCTGGTGATAGTCTGGATGCACTGTAATCCCACATGAGCTGCAGCTGCAACCCGTCCCGTCCTTCCCACCCGGACCACAGATGGCAGGCAGACAGACAGACTCACAAACGTCTTTATTTATATAGATTTATTCCGCTGACGAATTAAGCAGTATGCCAAAGGGGGCAAATTTAATTCAATGCTTGGAAAAAAAAACCTGCCGTAGATCGTGCTAACAGAAAGAATTTCTATAAAAAGGAATTTTGGATCGTTTCCAGCTCATAGACATATCGCAAGCCCCAGATTGGGAAACCATATTGCAGGATTGGTACTATCTTCTAATAGAATTGCTTTATTGCTACCCCATAAGCCCGGACCTGGAGACGAATCAAGAAAGGCCATAAAGAGTTAATGGCCGCCATTGCTTTTGTTTTACTTCTACCATTGCTTTGGTGAATTTAGTTGACATTACAAAAGGAATTCCTAAATATTGAAACTGGTTTACTATCTCAAGAGATTCACCACCTAAGAACAACTTTGTATTTGAAGACAGCTCCCCCCTCCCCCACCTCCCGTTTGCGCCTTTTAATGGGTAATAGCTGTGAATGGCACTCAATTGTTGCCACTGCATTGCCCCTCCATTGAATTGCAAAGGGGCAAGAGGTATGCCAAAATGTTGATGCTTTCTTCCATATGGCGAAATAAACGGAACTGTATGTCATCCAGGCCGACCTTCAAGGCCACGCCAGACTTCTACAAGTATTCCTTCAATTCCCAGCTGTCCATGCTCTTATCTGCACCTAGTGTTGATCCCCCCTCTCCTGCCCCCTCCCACCCGCCCCCTCCTATACCACGTGACTCAGCCAGGCAAGAATAGCCGAGGTCAACGAGCAAAGGTGGGCACAGCTAACCGAAAAATCAGCTTCTCTAACAGCTGATCAGCTAACTCAAAAAAAATTGGATCTGCTAAATAGCTAATGCTAAATGGATAGAAAATTAGTTAAAGCTAACTTCCTTTTTAAGAGCCTCCTTCCTTTTTCCTTAAGAGCTAACTTCCCTTTTTTTTTTGCTCCATGACCCTTAAAAAACATACCTTAGCTGATAAAGCCTAGAGAGCATTGCTACACATATATAGGCCTTATTTAGTTATTTAGGCTACTGTTCCGTACAAAAAGGAATAAACACATCCAAAGAGGAAAAAAGTTTATTTGTCTCAGAAGAAAGCTACAAAGACAGGCAAGGCAAAATTTATATTTTAAAAACTGGTAGCTATCATATAATCCGGGCACCGAAGTGATCGGAAAATAAGTTTTGGCCAGGTAGACAGAGAATTTACAATCCAGCACCTAGCCCTGTAAAACTGGTCTATTTTAATCCCTGCCTGGAGGGGAAACAATGCAACTTAAAAAGGAACAGACAGCAAGACAGGAACACAAATGAATTTTTTTAGGTGAATTTATTTAGCTGCAGTGCAGCACTAATATAGTGGGAGCTAATTAGTCAGCTAGCGGCCTGAAAAGTTAGCGAAAACAGCTAATCAGCTAACGAAAAGTTAGTTCAGCTATTAGCTGTTAGCTGATGCTAATGCCCACCTTTGCTAACGAAGGACGTCTGGCCACCCTATTTGCAATATTACAACATTGTTTCTGTCAATAAAATGCATCACTTTACAAAAAAAAGCAGAAATTCTCTTATTTCCAGTACGAAGCACCGGAGTCCAAATGCTGCTGTGATGTACACGGCGAGAGAGGAGAAATTGTCAAGGGGGTGAAAACTCCGACAGGCTGCTACATAGCATAATGAGCATAACCTGTTTTATGCACCTGTTACTCAAGCTACATCCCAGTGATTAGTCAAAGGGTCAGAGGTCAGGCAGGCATGTGCCGTGGTAAATGAAAAAAAATGAATGAGCCTCACCAAAAGTCGTCTGCAGTCCGGACGCCATCTTTGACCCTTCTTTCGTCAGACGTCAGAGTTCAGAATGTCAGATTGTCAGCCACAGATGTCAGCTCTTGCGCAGTGTTGCCACATGTCCACATCTATTCGCATCGTGTTCCTACCGTATTTGTGAATATTTCGAGCGTGCTCAATTACGTTGCTGGCACCTGGGCAGCAATATTATTGTACCAGTTCATTTTTCTATTTGGATATAGATAATGTAACGTGCTTTACAATAACATACGAATGTCAAAGAGTGCTGCTGGGGCGAGTGTCCGCGACATTTTGAATGATACGGATGGAATATTTGGTACATTTAATTCTTTAATTGCCGTAACTTGCTCATGCATATGTTTTGGTTTAAAGAAGCCATAAAAAATTTGTAAACTGGTTCTTAAGGAATAAATGTGAACAAACTAACAAGATAATATATAATAGCTTAGCTGCTACAATACTAGTTGTGGCGTCTCTTTTGAATCGATGTTATTCTCGACTTTCTGCTTGCATTATCCACGTACTGTGTAAATCGACAGTAAATTCCTACTTGATTTACTGATCACACAGCCCATTCATAGGTGTTCCTTTGATGTAAACAAAAAATCGCGGCACACCTAGAGAAAATATACGGTACCCATTCTCGACACTTCATCCCATAAGGTCCAAGTCTAAGAGTAACAACAACAACAACAACAACAACAACAACAACAACAACAACAACAACAATAAGGGATACCCCGTGATAAACCCCGTTGTGATTTTTAGGGGATCATCTTTTAATTGATCGACTTTAATCATTGCCTTTGCTGTGATGGATTTTGATTGCGGGAGGAAACGGGAGAACCCCGAGAAAACCCACGCGAACACGGAGAGAACCCATCGAAACTCTATCTACATAAGTATCCTCTGTCCGACCCGGGGATCGAACTCGGGATCATCTTAGAGGTGGAAGGCTGCGGCTCTAACCACTCCGCCACCGTGTCGCCCCAAGTCTATAGAGTATAGACTTACAACCAAAGTACGGTAACTTTTCTTACCCTCCTGAATTTTGAAAATTTTTGAATTTTCTAATTCTGCTTGGCCTATAGTGTTGAGAAAACATCACCTCCGCTGCTAATTTCCACGTTAGCAGGGCGAAAATACAGCCAAAAGGCGATGTTCCGAAGCCACAACACTTGCATCTGGTCGCGAGTCGCCGGCCAGCGCCAACGACGAGGGATAAATAGGGTACAGGCAGGCCGTAAAGGTCCGCTATCTTTGATGGTTTTGCTGTGGTTTTGCCATGGCACTTCACTGCAAGAATTTGAATATTTTTGCCGTTTGAGCTCCTTTAATGCTGCACTTTTCTATGTATAATAATAATATAATAATAATAATAACTGGGGTAGTGCTTTCATCCCCCTCTTTTCTATGTATTAATTCCGTAAGTACGGCAAAAATATTCAAATTCGCGCGTGTTCTTGCCTGGTATAGCTGCAAAGAATACCTAGAAAGGATGAATCTTCTACCAAGAATATCATCAGTGATGTGTAATTTTCTGGGCATAGTAACTTTAATGGTCAATCATTGAATTTAGTTTAACTAAACCCTGATGAAATACTCTGCGATGTTAATAACTTAAAAGGCAAATGTTTCCATCACAAAACACTTACTTGGACAAAGAATAATCCTTAACAAAAACTCACACTTGGACTAGCAGGAGATGTCGGTGATCTTGTCAGCAGTACAACCATCTGTCAGAATGTCGCGTCATCAGCTGCTTCCTCATAAACAGAACAGTTTGAGCCGGTTATTTTCACAGTGAGTGTAAATTTAAAAATGGTCGCCAAGCAAAGTGACTGAGCACCCTGAGTTTCCCATCATAACTTCCAATGGCCACAAACTTAGCAGAAGGTGACCACTTGACACACAGAATTCCCAGTGCTTCCATCTGCAGCTTGAATTGTCCTGCTCTCCATCCATCCAGGCCAAAAACTTGTATATCGTGCTTACTCCCAGCATATGATCAGAGATGATTCGGGAGACCACAGCATGCCCCACAGATTTCTAGATCCCACTTCAAAAGTCTGCAAACAGTGAGATATTACAGTATATGTGGTACAAAGTTATTATTATACAACATACTGTAACTAACACTCTTGAGATTGTAAGTAAGTCATAAACGGATTAAAATATCTTTTGCTGTGACACATGTATTTATATATCAACATGCCAATTTACCTTGGCAAGCAGCCAAGCAACTGTTGAGTAAATAGAAAGGCAATCCTTGCCATTCTTCCTTTCTGCCACACACAGCCACTCCCCACTGGGGCTGGAGGAAAAAACTGGGGTACACTACTACACTTGCCTTTCGGGTACTTGATGCAGAAGCAGGACTTTTCAGTCAATGACCAAACCATAATATTGAGGTGGAAATTAGACTTAGTAAGAATGTGTCTTGAATCTGGGGCCCAGCAGCCATTCAGACATCCCCAGCTCTCAAGTGTTATCTTGCAGGCCAACTGCTCTTCCTTCACATACTCTTTGGTTGGGATCTCACACAGGATGTAGAGTGAGTCTGGAGACCATTGTAATCTCTGAAAAGGTTTTAATGGTTTCAAAATCATTGGCCAATGAGACTTTTCGAAATGCAAACATCTTCACTTGCCTTGGTCCAGCAACCAAACTTTAAACAATGCACAATCATGTAGGCATAAGAAACATTTCACCAGTCTGATTTCAAGAAGTCAATTACAGTGAAGTTATCGTGCCATATCTTACAAGGAGTATTGAAGGATTTAGGTTTCCACAGGTCTGAAGATTGGAGTGAAATATATTGTTTCCATACAAAAGTTCACATTGAAGGATAAACCATTTTCTTCTCAAATGCACTGTAATATTGGTACTATCAGCTCTTGGTACTATTTACAATTCAGATGATTGTTTTACTGCTGTTACAACTTTTCTACCCTCCATGTCATACAAACACACACAAAATAATCTGTCTCTTGCCTAGCTGTTTTGTATTGCCCATCTTTAATCTCTGCACAAAGATTGCTTCTGAAACTACCAGCTCTCTAACAATGCATAACACAAATGTGAGTCACTAGGGGCAAACTTGGTAAAGCCTTTGAAGTGATTACAACAAAATTCCACAACCACACTTTGTATCAGCTGGGTAGCACACAATATGGCACTATCATAAAAATAAAGGTTTACAATCTCAAATGCTGCAGTGATATTAATTAACCAACACCATAAGGAACTGGCTGTACTGTACTGCAACGCATATAATTATCACTGTGAGCTTGACGAAATTGTAGGCAACATCATGCATGGTCAAGGCATAATAATGGTATTGACATGGAGATTCAAAAGGTTTGTGCAACAGTGCAAGAAAAGGTGATTGAGTTAATATAATTATAATACCCTATATGTTTAAGTGAATCCACCGCAGAATTTCCCGCGGAAAACAAATAGGCTAAAATGATACTTACATAACCGTGCTGCACATAAGTGACTTGATCAATCGTGGATTTTGGTATCTGCCTGATGAGGTACTAGAACCAACCTCCAACCCTCCACGTTTATGGGGGACCCAATCTAGGCCTATCTAGAATGTATAGCTCAGATAAACAAGACACACATCAACGTAAATCCTGATTGCAATAATTTATATACAAAAAGTTATTATTAATATGTTATTATTATGCAGGGCCATCACGGCCCACTGCATAAGTTATTATTAATATGATGGCATTTTTGGAATGCAAAATGAGTGTTGCTTAGTGCTAGTAGGTATAGGAACCCCATCAATGACTATGGCCAAACATGATAGTGTGGTCTGCAAGAGGCCCAGCATGTAAGGTGATAGCCCTTGCCTGTGTTATGCTTCTCTATGTGGTCCATGCCCATGGGAGAGTATTGTGGTCTTCAACCATTAGACTATATACTGTAGGAGTGTAGGTCTTTATTCTTTTGCCCTCCTGTCCACATTTTGTGCCTGCAACTTTCACCTTCTAATATATGTAATAAATTCCCTGGTTAGAGAATCTTCATCTGAAAAGGAGGTTAAAGCACTGGTGGCCACAGACGCAGACGTAGGGTAAGTTATAATATCCTAACAATCAAGGCCTCTCACAACTGATCCAGTGTTGGGGAAATTGCATAATATCCCCCTACCTATAAAAAATAAGATGTGTAGGCTACTCTCATTTGTATAACTCAGCTGTGTTATTAGGATAAATGGAAATTTGCACAAAATTAATATAGGCTACTTACTTATTTGCCTTATATTATATTTATCATTTCATATTCATTCAACTTTTTAACAAAATTATATTCATCAATGTCACACTCCTGTGATTGGCCAAGTGTTTTTTTCAAGCAACATTTTCGTTATGTGCACATAAGCTTATTTGAGAATAACTTAATCATGACAAACAAAGAGCATAATAAAGCATGCAATAAAATGGTAAATAGGTGTCATATTGAATGCATCACTTTTTCTGCTTGTTATTGATCTCAAAGATCTCATTAGAGGGGAAGAAATAATTATGTGATCCTGGGTCTATTTTCTTTTCTCTTGCTTTTTATTTGTCTTAGCCTACCTCTTCCTCTCATAGTTACAGAGTCTTCTGATCCATCCTCAACTGAAATGTTATGTAGGTATGCTATTGAGCGATTGAGAGGATTTTGCAATATTTTCTGATTGTGAGTGGTATAGTACATGGGGTCAGCCTCCCTCTTTTCACTCATTGTCATAATATCTTTGTATTCCCTATTTAAGCTTAATAATAAACTAGCAGTACATGACATAGTTAGAGGATGAAAGCAACTCTAGAAAGGGTGTCTGGGTTTGTAACAACTATCAGAATGGATGTGATTACGTGATTAGGAGCAGGGAATCCACCTGATGGAGGTGAGAGGCACATAATTATCACGTACATATAAAATTTTGTCCTGTTCTTTTATTCGCCCATTACAGAGTTCAGATGTCTTCTTTCAAGAACGACATTATGGTCACAGCCCACAAGAATCCCAGTGACAGGTGTGAGGAAAGGTCATTGTAGGGCCCGTTGGGATAGAGCCTGCGCCGAATTTCCGTGTATCGTCCCAAAAAGGTGAGGATCATGCACACTGCCAGGGAGAGCACGAAGAAGTAAAACCAGTCTCGTGGCTGACTATCTAGTAGTTCAGCGACCAGTCCACTTATAAATCCAAGCAGAACTATGAACATCATCGTTGTATACTATAGTTCCAATCACTAGCCTGTTCCAAAACAAAAGGATCTAGATCAGTAGCTATATACATTAAGGATGTTTCATCAATCGAACGTATTGCATCTCTTAGATTAGACCCACAACTCGCCAATTATATGGATCTCAGCAATCACAACTAGTTGCAGCAGTTGTGCTGGTGCTTGTATGCGAAGGCAACTTTAAATTGACGGATGTAGACTCAGATGGAGCATATAATTATGTCCAAATTCGATCTAATAGAATGTACAGAAAAATATAATTCTGAGATGTGTAAATTGTGAGTCTAAATTAGCAGGTGTAATTATGATTTGGACAAATCTCGAGGTGGACTCCTGGATCATTTTATTATGAGCGTAATTTAGCAACCTTAGCTTTGTTACAGAGGTACAGGATAATGGGCTTCAAACATAAGAATTTGAATGTTTTGTCAGGATGCGTTCCTCAGCACGAAATTGCATGGTTTACTTCAATATTATAAGTGTTATCATGAAATTCACATCAAAATTTCAACGTAAGTTAGGTGTATCAGGCAGTATCCAAGCTGATGGAAGTATCGCAAGCAGCATCCGCCACATAGGATAATTATTATGGTATAATGCACTTTTGATTAGTGCTCATTATCTCAGTAACGAGACCAAAATTAATGACATTTCCACATTTATCGCCCGTCTTATTACACTGAGTTCACCGTAGAAGTTTGTCTGAATCATTATTACCACATGATGTATAGGGCCTACGTATAACTACACGAAGTACAACAGGTCTGGGAATTGGATTAGGCGATTGAACGTTCCATTTTCCCAACAAGTTTGTTTTCTGAACATGTTTCTGATGATCTGGTGGCGCCATGTGTTTCCACAAATTTTACAATATATATTCACGCTGCAGGAAAAAAGGCCAGAAACAAGCACACAACACACCATGGCAACACAGTGGCCAAAACTATTATATTGTTCTGGCAAAAACCGCCTAAGATAGATGGTAAACCAAAACCAACTGCAAATCAACTCGTTATTACTTTGTATTTACCACCTGTCAATGACCTGTTGCAAGTTTACTGCCTTGCAACCGAAGGAGAAGAAAATAATATTCTTTTGCTAGCTCTTTCATTCGAACGCGAGCAGCGATAATAATATCGTGATTTTAATGGATTGACAGTTCTCCGCTGTACAACCGCGACAATATTCTAGAATCTAGATGCTACAAAAGTGGTAGGCACATATATTTTGGGGGTACTTACTCTGAAAAATTTGGCGCAAAGCTGTAGATTCAGGAGATCAAAATTGGGAAAGACCTCCAGTCGTTTTTTCGTGTGTGTAAAGACATTGTTGACAAGGTTGGCTACAATGCAGAGGCCCTATAGTCGCCATGGGAACATCAGTTTGGCTCATGTGCAGGGCAGGTGCAGAGTGAGCTAATATAAATACTACTCTACTCCCTCATGGTATGTGCTAACCACTCTTTGGTGCTAACAGAGGCACAGGACGTCCAGGGATTACAATATTGAATTATATGGTAGGCTATGTGAAATTTCGCCCCTTTTCAAGAGCACGAAAATAGTACGGTACTTCTATTTGGACAAGTGAACCCATATGGTTTGGCGCATGGAATGGAATAGGACAAAAGAAAGAGAAGAGAAATTAATGCCAAGTGCAGCATAACAGGGACGCCATGAACATTACATTTTTATTTTTTATTTTTTTTACGTTACCCCGTGATAGGGCCATAGGCCCTTATAGGGGGGTGGAATACCACCATTTTCCCTTCAATTTTCTGATTTTTCTTCTAACTCCGGTGCAAGGATGAAAGGACATGAGGTAAGGATATAGGGATTTTTGGGGAGGGAACATTGGTGCAAGTGCAAGGTCGGTAAAGGGGTCATGTGCTGTTCCCCAGGAGGTTAGGTTGCCAGACACCTCCTTGGTGCAGGTTAGAGACCCTCCCGACGCAGGTGAAAGGAAAGTTTCCCAGGCGGGGATCGAACCTGGGGTCTTTCACTCAGCAAGCCGAGACGTTACCATCACGGCCACCACACCTCCCCTCATTACATTATTAAAAGTTGCATTCTTGCATATACGGTATATCTTATACGTAATAAAACTCTTGGCCAGTAAACACACAGAATGACGATGATACGTAAAGAGATCAAATAAATAATCACTGTCAAAACAACCAGGCAAGGATGACTGTCTTGTACTTCTTACTTATCCTAAACCAATTCCTAGTAACCTTGCACTAACTTGCACTAACTTATTTACAAGTAAGTGTACTGTACTACAAGTGCATGCAAAACTGCTAAAAATGGGAGTCTCAGTTAACTTTAGGCGCCTTATCTTTTTAGCATATCACTAAAATCGGTATTTATTATTACCAAGGTATAGTGGTAGAATCAGGCATTCTCAAGATGTGTAACATGAATATTTAACAGAACAAATTGGGAGTAAATTCATTCCGAATTGAGGTGACTACTCTTACGGTACGCGTCTTGCAACTAAAATGTTTTTATATTTGGCAAATATCAAAAAAGGGTTCCCCAGATTTTGCGGAAATATCAAGTAAACATTACCCGGATCGTTTTAAGTGCCATTCAAAAGAAATCGTAGGGGTCAATTATTATTGATCAATTTCAAAATCAAAAATTGGCCGTCATCTTTGATCCAAAATTTTCGGATTTTTCAATTTTGAGTATGACCGTCTCTTGGAGCATAAAAACACAGTTCGAATATGCATATCAAAAATGAGATTTGACCCGACATTCTCCGAGTTATGGTCGTTCAAATGAGGTGACTATATTTACCGGACGCGTTTGGAACCAAAAAAGTTGTTATTGTCGGCCAATATCGAAAAAGGGTTCTCCAAGTCAACCCCCTTTAAACTGGGGATTAATCCTAGTGTGATAGTGAAAATGCCATTATAGGTCCATTGTGTCAGTGTGGCCCATTAGTAGGTAAATGCCCAAGGCATATCCATCCTGCATACCCAAGAAGGTGGGGGTGTCAATCATAGTGATATGCTGAACATTACAATGGAAGTGAATATGGGACATCAGCACCTCCTGGAAATTGATCGAATCGTGAAATCGTCACCGAAACAATTAGTGTTGATCACACTACGTAAATGCTACTGCAATATCCTCATACATACAGGAGATAGAATCAGCTATACTGCCTTCCCAGTTGCAGTAACAGAGAATCAGCTCCCAAAAAACATTTTTAGGGTGATGTGTTCCAACTCAGGCTTCACATGCATACTGTATAACCCTGTGAATAGAGTGAGAGGAAAGATATGCCAATGTCAAGATATTTGACACCTTGCCATTGAATCAGTCCCATTCATCATCTTCGCCTCTAGGCTTCTCAGGCCAAACGACACCGCAACATACACTGACCCTCTAGTCTAGTGACTCTGTCACTGGGGCCAACCATATTCCATCTCCTCACCATTGAAGGGGCAGTCATGTTGCTGCTCACACACCTGCTGGCCATGGATGTATTCTGCTGCTAGCTGTGTGTAGGGTGGGTGCAGGCTCCTTGTCTATCAGGAAAACGCCGGAAGAATATTCGTCTTCAATGCGACAGTCGACAGACCCCAAAAATTAATCACGACTGTCTTGTCCAACCCACCTGAATAGTACGGAAAAGTCTGTTTCTCTTTTATGTTTATATTCTTTTTTTTTCCCTCGGCCATGATGTTGCAGGGTTGCCCAATGAAAAATTTACAACAGGCAAAAGTATAAAATATTTAAAATTTGCTGATTAATCAATGCTTCGCAATTACTGGTTTAAATAAGCATGTTTTTGCAAATGTAATTAATGAGGTGCAGAGTTGCCACGTCTAAAACACAATTCGAGCTTCAAACAGGGAGTTTCGATGTTTTAAAATACAGGTTGAGAATCCTTCTACTTCTAGCCAAAATTCCAAAAACCAAAAAAACTCCAAAATATGAAAATTTTGTATGTGTGAGAGTGCTGACACGACACACCATACACTACATGAGTGTAATATGACTAGCATCATTACCTGTATCTGTATGTATGCACAATTGTTTAAAAACTTCAGATACAAACGTACAATACATTTACATAAATCTTGTTTTCATGGCTACTTAACTCATAGTTTGCATCAACTTTAATTCATGCAGCAGGGCAGGAGTGCTTTAAAATTGCGAAATTCACTTCTCTGCCAAATATTACAGGAAATATTTGTTCTCAGAGTCCATTTTCCTTTCCTCTCAAGGCATTTTTCCAGCACCTTTTATCTGCTTCCACTCCCTCGATTGCAGATGAAAACACAAGGTGTATGTCTCACATAATAATGTCAAGTCATTCAGGAATAGTCTGCATCACAAGCTGCATTAGGGCTGTAATATTGTCAACAAATGTTGCAAGGAATGGACTGGACAGGTAGCACTTGGAATCATCCATGCTTCATGGGAAGGTCAAATATTGCACATTAAATGTATGTGAAGAGGGCTCCCAACTCCAGTTGCAGTTAAAATCCCAAATTAAGGGGACATGCAATGTTTTGAACCAGGGCCTCATGTATACAATGAATACAAAATCACATCCAATGACTATACCACCAATTCAATCATACTTGAACAAGGCATGGCCTAAAGGGTGGTATCCACTGCTCAATATCAAGGGGTTTCAACCCGTTCAACGCCTTGAGTCAACCCCTTGAGCGGGCTTGAATCGAGTAGAGCACGGCCCTACTTGATTCAACCCATTGTATCAAGGGGTTGAATCAAGTAGGGTCGTGCTCTACTTGGTTCAAGCCGGCTCAAGGGGTTGATTCAAGGGGTTGAACGGGTTGAAACCCCTTTATAATGAGCAGTGGATACCACCCTTTAGACTGTGATTGAATTCAAGAAGCTCTTTGACTCTATGACATACCGTCATACGTGATCTATTGAATCTTATGCTAAGATCCAGGAGTTGTCCATTTACCTTCCCAACAACATTTTATTGAAATTTTTATTTCCATTTCAACTCTCGGACTTACACTCACACTCTTAATCTGACACACAATCACACACCCACCCACATCCACTCACACTCTTAAACTGGCACACACACACACCCATGCTGAACATCACACAACATTTATACCCCTCATCCACCAAACTGCTCCTGGCAAGCTTCGATACAATCATTTTCAGACATGTCAAGGATGTTCGGAGTGTCATCATCGAGGATTGGTTTACCTTCATAGCGAAAGCAAACCGTTTTGATGTCCAGTCCCTGTAATATTGATAACATGCAATCAGTCTTACATTCTTACAAGAAAATTATTCAAATGCAACCTAGATTTAGGCAAGCCAAATGCTACTGCAAAATCTATATCTGCACAATATACACTTTTAATATTCCACTTTATGCAAAATTTGTTGGTAACAATAAGTACGGTATGTAGAAATAGCTGCCACAAAAGCATCGCCATGTACAGACATTTCTATTGGGTCATTTCACATCAGTTCATTAATCTAAAAATGAAACTGGTACTGCATAGTGGTGGAAATTTATGGAGAAGCACAAGTGTTGCCTTCTGGCAGAGTTTTCCCTCCATATGAAGCTGCTTCATGAGGGAAAACTCTGCGGCGACACTTGTGCTTCTCCATTAATTTCCACCACTGCACTCACCATCTCAAATTTTCTTGCAATTTTTCAAGTGTAAACTGGGAACTGGGAAACTCAAGTCCTGAAAGTTTCAGCTTCCTAGCTCTTACAGTTTCTTGAGTTATGGCTAGGCAAAATTGGGGAGAAAATGGCTACCACAGAGTCCAGATAGCCAATTAGTGCACAACTTGTTTTTCAAAATATTTTATTGTATAATAACTACTCAGAACGGTATAGGAGGTTAAAAATTACTCCATCTATGTAAAAAATGCTGTCAGATTAAAAATTTGTGGTAATATCTTCACACTATAAAATGACATTATAGGCAAGATGTTATCAAGTTCTGACCTTGAAACTTTCACAGCTAATACCCAAAAAGGGTATACTGAAGTTTTAATTGCAGACTGATATAAGAACAACTGATAACAGCAACATAATTATGCTTTCAGTTTCCCCATGAACAAGTGCATCTGATCCGAGAAGAAATGTATACAAAGTGTGTGTATTCCAGCTGTTGCAATCCTTTCAAAATTCAGAAGAAAAAAGTGAAAAATAATTGATACAATTGAATCTGGATATAACAGCCTCGGTTATAACAGACTTGAAAGGCCGGTCCATAAGGGCATGTGTATTTTTTACTCCTGATGTAACATATTGTACTCATTTTCACCTCACCTCTAGGGCCAAGAAATCGGCTGTTATAGACTAGACCCTAGAGGCTATAACAGCCGATTTCTTGGCCCTTCAACTGAAAAATATGCTGCTTTTGAATACTCAGCTTCATGAAGTGAGGTAAGCACTGCATACTGGAGCCGGGGTGATTTTCCCACCTCTGGCCTGACACTGATCTAACCTTCCTACAGCGCCTTTACATACACTTGCCGAAAAGGTCAAAATAATTCTTTTTCTACCAGTATATTTGGCAACAAGGAGACGGCATAAGAAAATGAAGGATTAAAAAAAAAATCTTGCCTAATTTACAGGTGAACTAATTTTGTATTTTTGTGGATAGTTTCATTAATCAGTATGCAATACCAGTCTGTTGCAAAAGTTTTCAGCTCCTGCAATTTCCACTGAGGGGTGATAAAAAAATCGAGCATAAAAGAATATTGCGAATGAAGTTGGAATGGCGAATATGATGGAAATAGTACATGGAGCATGAGAAATAAGCATGGGTGGAATATGTAGAGGGTCATTGAAAAAGAATGTCCCAATTTTAAAACCCTATAACTTGAAAACTTGTAGACATATCTAAATTATTTAAGTTTTAAAATGCTAAGAAATGACTAAAGTTTTGGCCTCACCTTATAGTTTGTTTCGATATGAGCTTCATTTGTTGCTCAGCAAATTAAAAAGAAAGTATTCAGTCTCGAGCCAAACCAGCTCAATCATAGCTGGAGTTACAGTTGTGATCCTATCCCGTAGGAGCAGGAGATGATGGGTCTTTACACCACACACATTGTTCTTGATGATGTACATAAAAAGTCTCCTCATCCATGAAAATAATCTTGCCCTATAGGAAAGTTTCATTTGCTCAGCCCCCCAGTGTTCAAACCCCCAGTGTGTGAAGTTTCCCAATGTCTAGCACCCCCAGAAGCCCAGATCTTAACCTGATTGACTTTTTTGTGGAGATATACATAGAGGAGGCGGAGTGGTGCTCGGTAACGTATGCGCCCACAGATGTTAAGGTCCCGGGTTCGATCCCAACCCGGGGACACCCCCTTCATATCGTGCAGAGTTCAGGGTCACCTCTGGCTTCGTCTCGGGTGGTATTTCCACAGACTAAACCCCCCGAAGGAGTTCACTAAAAATGGCCACGTTTAAGACATTGCACTGCACCTTGCACATCCCCTCCTGTCATCCTGCCCGTGGGCCCCACCAGTTCAAAAATCAGGTTCCACTGTATGTACAATAAATATACAATAAAGGTCCCTGACGCATACCCTAAGAGGGTCAGGCACTACCCAAGGATTATTATTATTATTATTATTATTATTATTATTATTATTATTATTATTATTATTATTATTATTATTGTGGAGATACATGTATGGTGGAAAGATCTGGCATCTGCAGCACTTATGGGATAGGATCACAATGGTGACTTCAGACATGTCTGATTAGGTTAGGCACGACGCAGATTTGTTTCAAAAGTATAGGGCTAAGGGTGGTGCATGTCAAAAAAGTTTGTCCGGTCTTACTGTACCGGCATGTTTGTGATAAGCAACATTAAATTCACAAGTCATATTGCATCAGCCAGTGCAGTGGCTGGATATGTAAACGGGGCCCTAGTCACAGGACAACTGACTGAGTCTTCAGAATGGAATATGGATAGGAAGTACCTCAAGTCCTGCGTCACATCGTTGTTGAGGAGCACGGAAAACGAACTCTGACCAATACCATAGTCAGGAATCTGCACCTGCCTAGGTTCATAATTAGTGGCATCATATAGCGAAACAAAAAGACGAGGTCCATCGCCAAGAAACCCCGATCTGGGCACCCTAGCATAACCACAGCTGCAGACTAATGCAGTCTGTGTATGGTTATCCCAGGGAGCAGGAGCATCACAACGGCAAAGGTAAACTATGAGTGGTCAGGAAGAACTGGAAAGTCAACATCAACATTCATGTGCCTTTACCTCAGTGGTTTCCAACCGGGAGGTCGCGAGCCTTTGTTAAACTTTTCTTTTTTGTAATTGCTGTGTAAATTGAACCATTTTTGCAGCCGTACAGAATGTATGTTTTCTGGAAATGGGGCAGTTGTAGAAGAGGCCGGGGGG
>KZ539161.1:20702-31574 GCA_000934665.2 Catajapyx aquilonaris
GGGGGGGGGGTCGCACATTTATGGAAACATGTTTAGGGGGTCGCAGTTGGTAAAAGGTTGGAAACCACTGCTTTACCTGATCCGTAAGCTGTGGTATAATTGAGAAAATGTGCATGAAACTGGCCGTGAAGTTAGTTCTTGTCCTCATTTTCTTCCAATGAAGGACTAAGAATAAACTATTCCTGGTGACTGCTCACAAAAAGAAAACGAAGGTTGGCATAGGCTCAGCAGAGCATTGTAACTGGTCCAGCATCTATGGGACAGTGTGATTTTAAATGATAAGTCCAAGTTCGAGGGGCACCCCGAATGCGAGTTATTTGTAGGCATGATGAAGGATTTCATTCTGACTTCTGAGCCTGAGCTGTTAAGTTCCCAGGCAAACTCCACTTTGTGTTGGAGACCATCCATGATTTGGCGTACCCAGCCATCTTTGGAGGACAGGGTTCTCCCTTCAATCCACACTTCGTCCAGATGGCGAGTATAACTTTCAGCAAGACGGTGCTTCCTTCCACATTAAAAAAAAAAAAACAAGAAATGGCGGCTGGAGCAGCAAAAAGTTCCTGTTCTGCTGAACTGCCCTCCACACAGTCCTGACTTGAACCCCATCGAAAATGTATGGCACATTATGAAGAGGAGACTGGGTCACTTACGGCCACGCAACATGCAGACATTAAAAAGGTGTATGGCAGAGGTTTGGGACACACGCATTACCCTTGAGTGTGCCCAGGGGTGCTGTAGTCCATGCCTTCTCACATTGAAGCAGTCATATCTGCTAAGAGAGACACAACATGGTTTTGAACAGACCCAGACGAACTTTTGTGACATGCACCATGCGTAGCCTTATACTTTTGAAACATGCTGCCAAAGTTAATGTGTGATTATCTCCACGGATAAAGATCCAAATTAAAATATACTCCACCCATGCTTCTCTCTCATGCTTCATGTACCATTTCAGTAAGATTTGCCATTCCATCTTCACTCGCACTTTTTAAATGCTCGATTTTTCATCATCCCTCAGTGGAAGTTGGAGGGAACCGAAAACTTTTGCAACAAAGTTATAGTGTACATCATAAGCATATGGAAAGCAGAAAACTCAGTGTTGCCATTGCAAAAGTGGCGATTTGGCTATAACAGACCTCGGTTATGACATACTTTTTTCCACGGTCGCTTTTTACAGGAAGAAAATTGAAAGTACACAAGCAGTCTACTGAACTCTGAACTGATTGAAAGAATGTGGTTATCTTACCAGAAAAAGCACTCTAATTAGAAACCTGAACGTTTTGAAGACCTCACATGAGAGGAAGAGAATTGAATTTCCAGCTTTTCATGTAAATTCTGATTTTTAACTGTTCAAAGTAAAATTCACATACCTTTTATTACTCATTTAGAAAGTTATCAAGATTAGCTTTCCAATGGTACTACGAGTAGTTCTGTTACTGTACGAGCTATGTAAGTTTAACAATTATTTGCTTGCAAGGTCTCAAGCTTAATGCATTTTTGGACATGAAATGTATATATTTTCCTATTTCACATATTCTACACACTGATCACGGAAATAATTAAAATCTGATGAAGTTTTGAAATCGGCAGGTTTTTAACCATAAGTGTAGCAGTTTGTAGGTTTGTAGTGCAAGTAATGAATGTATAGTAGAATAAATAACAAGAGAGTGCACCTTTCATAATAATTAGCAATGCTTTTCTCCCATTTAAGACCAGTATAATGAAAAATTTATAACCTTTGATCTAAGATATCAACCTGAGATTTTGAGGCTCTCTCCTTTTTAAACATGTGCAACAAAATAATGTAATCAGCAGGTATTTTTTTAAATATAGGTATAGAGTAATTTTCAACTTTCTTCCATTATTAGTTATTATACGTCCTATAAAACACTTTGAATACCAAGTTGTGCACTAAATATATTGGCTTTTGTATATTTGGTAGCCATTATTACTCAAATTTTGCCTAGCCATAACTCAAGAACTGTAAGAGCTATAGTGTAGGAAGCTGAAATTTTCAGGATATTCGATTACCAGTACACAGTTTATACATTTAAAACTGCAAAATCTTATGAGATGGTGGGTGACATGGCCTGGATGAACTGATGTGGACTGACCCAGTTGCATTAATTATTGGATTGAACAAATGGTTGTGGATTGGAGAAAACACTCCAAGAAAAATTTGGAATTAGGGTTTGTAGTATTGCTTGTGAGAGTTATTTCTAAATGAGATTTTTTTTAACATTATTGCAAAACTAGTCAGCCATTTTTGCCAATCTGTCCATTGAAAGTTCTACATTTTTCTAACAATAAAAACCACAGTGAAAAAGCCGCACAACATTTTGATATATTGTATACATTACAATCTGATGTTTGACCATGTTCCCGAATGGTAACGAAGATCATAAGCCCATTCCATGGGAATGGCCATTTCACACTTTGAAGTATTCACCTCACTACAATTCACTACAATTACTTGTCATTATGTCAAATCAATTTAAATAAGGAGGTAGCATTGGAGTCTAGTCATGATTATGACACAAGAAAGCATACACCTGATTGTGCAAGTGACCAACTCCCTGGGCTTGGGCCATACCAATTACTGTACTAAGGTAGTACATGCACAAAAAGATTCGCAGCAAACCCAACCAACTGGAACTTCCTACACTGACTGTCAGTTCAAAAGCACGTTCTCACCACATACAGTGGAACCTCGTACTTTGAACACCCTTAACTTTGAACACCCTTAACTTCGAACATTCCAGAATCCGAATTCATGAGACATTCGATCCGAAGTTCTAACGATGCTTCAGAGTTTGAACTGCACAGGTAATGAAAAAAATGTGTTTGCTGAGTAAACGCCATCTGTTGTGCACCCACTTCGTCTCCTGCTCTTTCTGTGAAAACATCTTTTACGTTATGCTCGTGTGCTTTCAGTGGGGTTTTTTTTTCTCGCTTTATTATTGATATGTTTGGTTATGTCTAAGTTAATAGAAAGTGACTCCCCTTCCAAGCAGAAATCTTTCTCTTTCTCTCCACCAGACACCACCTCACTTGGACAATAATTGCAATTTTCTTTTTATTATGCAGTATTTATTTTCGTATTTTATTTATTGTTTTCATGTGGTAATTCATTATTTAGGGCATTAATTGTGTTATTTTTACCTTAAATTATGTGAATTTGCTGTTAAAGTTTATCGAAATGGGTATTGTTTAGTTTCTGGGAACGGAATAATTCACTTTCCATTATTTGTTATGGGGAAAACGGATTCGGACTTCGAACAATTCAGAGTAAGAATGACCTCATGGAACAAATAAAGTCCGAAGTACGAGACACCACTGTATTTAAATACAATATCAAATAAGAGAAAATAACTGAGGATACTGACCCGGCTTTCACAGTAGGCCTTTTTGACCACCGACATCGAAGTTGTTGGATTGATCCGGAACAGCAATTCACACCCATCATGGCCCAACACTTTAATCTTCATAGGTGAGTATGATGCCATTTGGTTTAGAATCTGTCTGTAAATAGAATGCAGGGGAGAAAAATGTCATATTCAGTAATGTGCAAACAAAATGTAGGTTCATAGTAATAAAGAGTACTCTGACTATTTTAGTGACACAACAATGAAATGTAATTTCTGCAATAACATGCACAAAAGTCTGGATTGTTATTACACAGAATTATCATGACACTAATACATTACGATGAATAATTGAATGGTTACCATGCATAGCATTAAGATTCCAAAAATGTGGTAAATGAAACAGATAGCCATTAGGTATTTGTACGAGCCATCCACTGGGTATCAAATGGGAACTATTATTCCCATGTTGGCCCATTTATGCATAGATTATGCAGTACCCCACACTTCACCACATGCAACACTGACACTGATGAATGAAAACTCTCCAAATGATCGCCAGGATACTTTGTGAAGCATTTGTACTTTTTTAAGCTTTACTTCATTAGAGAGAACAGAGCCCTTTTAGGGGGGTGGATTACCACCATTTTTTCTTAAGAAATTTCTTCGCATTTTTTTTTCTCCCCAGTGCAGGGGTCAGGATAGGGATTTGTGAGGGGGGGGGGGNCAAGTGCGATGTCTCAAATTGGGGATCGTGTGCAGTCCCGCAGGGGGCCAAGCTACAAGACCCGGGTCAGAAACCCTCACCGACACCGCACCTCCTCGTGGACGGGACAAGGGTAGGAAAGGAAAGGAAGCAATCGGGTGTGGCCTATTATTTAGGAAGCAACCCAGAATTCTCCTGCGTGGACCATGGGAAACCACAGAAAACCACAGTTAGGATTGCCAGCCCTGGGGGTGAAGCATTTGTACTTAATTTTTGATCCACCATTAAATTCTTTTGGCCTGAAAGTGTCATTATTTGCAAGTTTTTCAGATCTGCCAGACATTCCGTTGCAAAACATTTAGATTCCAGCACATTAAAAAATTAAAATTAACTTATGAACCTTGAAGTTCCATATTTTGGGAATGAACACCTCTTGCGTAGGCCTGCAATTGTCTAATAATATCCTTTTCAATTAAACTTACTGTTTCGTCAGTAAACTATTTTTTGTGTTTTCCCTACATGGTAACCGTTCAATTATAATACACAATTTGAAAAATCTCAATCATCTACTTGGAGGTCAAGTAGGCCTGATGCTGTAACATACCAAAAGACCTGGGTTGCCAACCCATATCCCCCTCATGCTTGAAGTTCAAGTTAACCTTAAAAAACTAAAACCTAACTTCTTAAAATTTGACATCATTTTCAATCAAATCATGGGCATGTCAAGGTTATGGAATTTTAGGCTCAAAAATTGGGTAACTTGTGTGTCACCAATTTCCCATTTTTACATATGCAACTGTGTTACTCTTGTCAAAATGCATAGCTACTGAGACTCAAAATGCTCTCTCAAAGGCCCTGGCCATGTTGTTCAAGGAATTCAAGTAAATCCCATGGCAAGAGAATGGACAGGGAGGCACCTGACAGTAAATCAACATTCTACTTCATCTACACTCCCAGGTTAACAAACTGTTTTTTCTCAAGTCCCTTGGTTACAAAGGCATCTCTGGAACGTTCCATTGTAGCACCTGAGCCCTGGCCAAAGAGTTCTGCTATAGTACATACCTATAGAGAGACCACTCCCTGTCCTTTCCGCTTTCCCCAGCTGAGGCAGGCCGTCATCTTTACTTGGGTCAGGATCGCCATTTATTTTCCCTTGCTTTTAATCGTTTAAACTTTAAGGGCCAGTTGCACCGGCCTCAGTATAACTTAGAACCTCGGGTATAACAAGAATTGCCATAGCAATCATTGTTGACCAACAATGATTGCTATGGCAATTCTTGTTATACCCGAGGTTCTAAGTTATACTGAGGCCGGTGCAACTGGCCCTAAGTGGTTCTAAACATTCTGACAGTTGTCTAGCAACAATTAAGACCAATAATCTATAATGTCAGGATACAGCACTACACAAGTAAAGATGGGAGATGGCTGCCTCACATATTTGACCCACTAGTCCCTCTAGGTATATTATTATAGAAGAACTATTTGATCCTGGAAATGGTACTGTTTACTGGTGTTTGGTAGAACGTTTTGTGTAGTGGTGAACGGTTGCAATGTTACCAATGTTTGGAGTGTTTGGAATGTAGAGTTGTTGATTTACTGTCTTGCTAAGCGGATGTTTCACAATATATTATTGTGTGAGAATGTAGATCTGAGAACTGTCATGTGACCTTCATGCATTTGGTATAGCAGTGTTGGAACAGGGTTGTTGAATGTTCTGTGAGGTTTGAACCAACCCTTGACAGCAAGCACTTCATCAGAATAAAAGACCGTAATAACTTGCCCCGCAGCCTGATTTACTCCATCAAGTGCTTTCCGCTTTATGGCCTTCTTTCATAAACCGGAATGACCAATGTTCACAACAATAGTTTTAGTACCAGTGCCGTTGCTTACTGTTTCACCAACGTACAAAGAGGTGTTCCAATTAATAACCTAAAATGTAGACAATGTATAAAAACAGGTGCACAGAGAGCTGGCAATACATTGCACATTTACCTTGCACATTACTGGAAAATGAAGCATGATGCGGTATACCAAGGATAATATGAAGCTCTGGAATGTGCTATCTGACCGCATCGCTTCAAGCACATTTGCAGAAGCACTCCCATGACAGTGTAGGAACATTGCCCTACATATAAACTGCAAGTGCCCTAAGAGTGTACTGACCTGAGAAGACGAGGGCAGACGAGCGGCAAAGACGAGCTTGAATCCTATTTGGTCCGTGCAGCTGCGGGACTTGGGCTTCTAGGGCTTCTAGGCTCCAAATATTCAATCCGAGTTCCGTTCCGACTCCAAGTCTGATTCGCCGTTCCAAGTGACTGATCCCAGTTAGCCTTCGAAATAAAAGATGGCCGCCGCTCTATTGCAGAGTTGCCAGACTCCGACGTGTAAAGTATACGCACAGCGTACGTCTTCTCTAGAAAGGAAAATTGAGTGTTATCGCTCATTTTAAATATCCCGTACATATTTATAATCTTTTTTGTACTAATTAAAGCTTAACAGGAGGAAGGCTAGTCATATTCAGGCATGAATGCTCAGAGCGCCAACAGATGGTGCAGCCACTCGGTTAGTGTTATCTTGAGCCCCGAGAGGGCAGTGCAGCCGCGGAGCGGGAGCGGGACCATAGAGAGCGGGACTAGTTGGTTGGTTGGTTGGTAGGTGTTAAGGTGTATGGCTCTGTCTGAGTACGTGGCACCACGGAGTAGTGGCACCATGGTCCGTGGTCTGAGCCGGTTGGAAAGTTGGTCCAAAATAATCGATTTAATCGAAAGCGAAAAATAACCGAAAATCGGCATAGTCGATTTTGAGAAAATAATCGATTAATTAATCGATAATTTCAATTTTTTTCGCAAGCACGAAAAATTAATACATTTGAACGAGATGACTCTTTTTCGCTCTTTTTAAAGGCTAATCGCTTATTTCAATGTAGTTATTGCTCTAACAGCACCTATAGCTCAACCTGTGGAAGGTGAAACTGACGTGGGATCACACTAGGGTGGTAAATAACGTCATCTGGATACACTAGAACACTCAATAGTTGACAAGCTCGAAGCCATGAATCCTTCACTCAGTTGAGTGTACAGATTTTCACAGCCGTGTTACCTGTGGTCTATTATTTGTTCTTCAATCTACAGTATTTTCTTTATACAAACTTTACGAAATTATTTTGTCGTAAGCCGATTAACAGAAAACAAACGATCGAGTGAGACAGACGAAGAAAATACTGTAGATTGAAGAACAAATAATAGACCACAGGTAACACGGCTGTGAAAATCTGTACACTCAACTGAGTGAAGGATACATACTATACATTTATTACTTGCACTACAAACCTACAAACTGCTATACTTATGGTTAAAAACCTGCTGATTTCAAAACTTCATCAGATTTTAATTATTTCCGTGTGTAGAATATTTGAAATAGGAAAATATATCATTGCATGTCCAAAAATTCAATAAGCTTGAGACTTTGCAAGCAAACAATTGTTAAACTTGCATAGCTCGTACAGTAACAAAACTACTTGTAGTACCATTGGAAAGCTAATTATTATAACTTTCTAAATGAGTAAGAAAAGGTTGGGGAATGTTACTTTGAACAGTTAAAAATCAGATTTGACATAAAAAGCTGGAAATTCAATGCTCTTCCTCTCATGTGAGGTCTTCAAAACGTTCAGGTTTCTAATTATTAGAGTGCTTTTTCTGGTAAGATAACCACTTTCTTTCAATCAGTTCAGAGTTGAGTCGACTGCTTGTGTACTTTGTATTTTCTTCCTGTAAAGCGACCGTGGAAAAAAGTATGTTATAACCGAGGTCTGTTATAGCCAAATAGCCACTTTTGCAATGACAACACAGAGTTTTCTGCTTTCCATATGCTTATAATGTACACTCCAACTTTGTTGCAAAGGTTTTCGGTTCCCTTCAACTTCCACTGAGGGATGATGAAAAATCGAGCATTAAAAAAAGTGCGAGTGAAGATGGAATGGGGAATCTTACTGAAATGGTACATGAAGCATGAGAGAGAAGCATGGGTGGAATATATTTTAATTTGGATCTTTATCCATGGAGATAATCACACATCAACTTTGGCAGCATGTTTCAAAAGTATAAGGCTACGCATGGTGCATGTCAAAAAAGTTCGTCCGGGTCTGTTCAAAACCATGTTGTGTCTCTCTTAGCAGATATGACTGCTTCAATGTGGGAAGTCATGGATTACAGCAGCTCTGGGCACACTCAGGGGTAATGCGGGGTGTCCCAAACCTCTGGCATACACCTTTTTAATGTCTGCATGTTGCGTGGCCGTAAGTGACCCAGTCTCCTCTTCATAATGTGCCATACATTTTCGATGGCGTTCAAGTCACTTTAAACTTAAATAATATTTAGATGTCTACAAGTTTTCAAGTTATAGGGTTTTAAAATTGGGACATTCTTTTTCAATGACCCTGTATATTCCACCCATGCTTATTTCTCATGCTCCATGTACTATTTCCGTCATATTTGCCATTCCAACTTCACTCGCAATTATTTTATGATCGATTTTTTATCACCCCTCAGTGGAAATTGCAGGATCTGAAAACTTTTGCAACAGACTGGTATTGCATACTGATTAATGAAACTATCCACAAAAATACAAAATTAGCTCACCTGCAAATTAGGCAAGATTTTTTAAAATCCTTCATTTTCTTCTGCCGCCTCCTTATTGCCAAATATACCAGAAAAAGAATTATTTTGACCTTTTCGGCAAGTGTATGTAAAGGCGCTGCAGGAAGGTTAGATCAGTGACAGGCCAGAGGTGGAAAAATCACCCCTGTTCCAGCATGCAGTGCTTACCTCACTTCAGGAAGCTGAGTATTCAAAAGCAGCATATTTTTCAGCCGAAGTGCCAAGAAATCGGCTGTTATAGCCAAGATGAGGTGAAAATGAGTACAATATGTTACATCAGGAGTAAAAAATACACATGGCCTTATGGACTGGCCTTTCAAGTGTGTTATAGCCGAGGCTGTTATATCTAGATTCAATTGTATCAATTATTTTTCACTTTTTTCTTATGAATTTTGAAAGGATTGCAACAGCTTGAATACACACACTTTGTATACATTTCTTCTCGGATCAGATGCACGTTCGTTCATGGTGAAACTGAAGCATAATTATGTCGCTGTTATCAGTTGTTCTTATATCAGTCTGAAATTAAAATTTCAGTATACCCTTTTTGGGTATTAGCTGTGAAAGTTTCAAGGTCAGAACTTGATAACATCTTGCTTATAATGTCATTTTATAGTGTGAAGATATTGCCACAAATTTTTAATCTGACAGCATTTTTTATTAGATATAGCAATTTTTAGCCTCCTATACCGTTCTGAGTAGTTATTATACAATAAAATATTTTGAAAAGCAAATTGTGCACTAATTGACTATCTGGACTCTGTGGTAGCCATTTTCTCCCCAATTTTGCCTAGCCATAACTCAAGAAACTGTAAGAGCTAGGAAGCTGAAACTTTCAGGACTTGAGTTTCCCAGTTCACAGTTTACACTTGAAAAATTGCAAGAAAATTTGAGATGGTGAGTGCAGTGGTGGAAATTAATGGAGAAGCACAAGTTTCGCCGCAGAGTTTTCCCTCTACATGAAGCAGCTTCATATGGAGGGAAAACTCTGCCAGAAGGCAACACTTGTACTTCTCCATAAATTTCCACCACTATGCAGTACCAGTTTCATTTTTAGATTAATGAACTGATGTGAAATGACCCAATAGAATTGTCTGTACATGGCGATGCTTTTGTGGCAGCTATTTCTACATACCGTACTTATTGTTACCAACAAATTTTGCATAAAGGGGAATATTAATAGTGTATTATTATGCAGATATAGATTTTGCAGTAGAATTTGGCTTGCCTAAATCCAGGTTGCATTTGAATAATTTTCTTGTAAGAATGTAAGATTGATTTCATGTTATCAATATTACAGGGACTCGACATCAGAACTGTTTGCTTTCGGTATGAAGGTCAACCCATACTGGATAAGGACACACCAATCACCCTTAACATGTTGGAAAACGATTTTATTGAAGCATTCCAGGAGCAGTTTGGTGGATGAGGGGTATAAATGTTGTGTGGAGTTCAGCATGGGTGTGTGTGTGTGTCAGTTTGAGAGATCAGGTCTTGACTAAGGTCTGGGGACGGAAGTCTGTGGTTTTACTGTAGCTGTGGGGACCAGTTCCAATTGTGGGGACATTTGTCGGTCCCCACAGTCTCACACACGCGAAGTGTACCATTACAGTGGGGACATGTGTAAATTAGTGGGGACATGTCCCCACTATTTTCATTTGTAGGGTTTCACAAAAGTCCATTTTTCTCAGCCTAGGTTACTTAGGGTAGGGTAGGTTAGGTAGGGTAGGTTAGGTTAGGTTAGGTTAGATCAGTTTACACTCGCAGTGAAAAGTGATCAATGTCCGTCCCCGCACGCCATAGTCAAGACAAGAGCGATCGTGTGAGTGTAAGTGTGAAAATTTAATTGTAAATAAATATTTCCATAAAATACTTGTTGAGAAGGTAAACGGACAACTCCTGGATCTTAGCATAAGATTCAATAGATCACGTATGACGTTATGTCATGGAAGAGCTTGTTGAATTCAATCACAGTCTAAAGGGTGGTATCCACTGCTCAATATCAAGGGGTTTCAACCCGTTCAACCGCTTGAATCAACCCCTTGAGCGGGCTTGAACCGAGTAGAGCACGACTCTACTTGATTCAACCCCTTGATCCAATAATGGGTCGAATCAAGTAGGGCCGTGCTCTACTCGATTCAAGCCC
>KZ539162.1:0-25238 GCA_000934665.2 Catajapyx aquilonaris
TTGATGCAACAGAGTGATGGAATGTATGTTTACAGGCCTGGGCTAGCTAGTTATGAACAAAAATCCCAAATCCCAGACCAAGGCTAGTTCCCCATTGCGATGGCTTATTCGAGTAGCCTACGTAAAAGGTTGTTATTTTAGACGTGAGTTTCAGAGGAAATGTGTTATCTACAAAAGTCGTGATTAAACCGCTTATATCTATTGTTTCATGATTCCTTATCCAATGCTGCCATGAACATCCTGCTGGAGGAGCCGTAGTGAGCTGCAATGAGGCTGGGAACATTTCTTTCTTGGATCATATCCCATACGTGGTTGGAGCAGATATCTTTCAAGTAGAACTTGCAACCATCCTGAGGGCCTTAGATTGCTTAGAACTGGTGGCAGAACAACTGACCTCCGACATGACTGAGCCAGTGCTAGTGGTGTCCGAATCCCTGTCGGCCCTTTATGCAATTTCTAACCCCGGAAGTACCCTGACAGTTAGGGTACCTGCTGAGGAGTAATGGGTACACAATTATTGTTTAGCCCTTTTAATGAGTTTTGCCTTTGGGTTGAAGCTATCTTGAAGGAACGAAATTCATGGCGGACCTAAATCATATGAGGAAGATTGACGGAAGGACTTCGGTGGACGGGGTTGGGCCGGGGAGGAGTGGAAGAGGAGGAGAAGAGGACAGGACCTGCGTGGGATCCCATTTCTGCTGCTGGACTTCCGATGTCTGGACCTTGCTGATTCTGATGCTGGGGTGTTGGCGTGTTGCAGTGGAAAGGAAGAAGCGGACCGTGATGAGTGTGCGTGGCGCTCACCTGAGGCGAGAGCGGGAGTTGGCTGCCCCTGTCCTTCAACAAGTGACTTGACTGGAAGCTTTATAATTGATTACCAATGTTTTTAAAATTATTGTTGTAGTTGATTTTGTGTATTACTTTAGTAGTTTAGTGTAAGGGCTTGGGAACCTTGATATGGTTGGAAAGTCCAATAAACACCTTAAAATGTACTGTCAACAGTAGTTGTGGGCAGTGATATACAACATTCATTTCAAGATGGAATTCATTTTCGAATTAACCATTTTAGATGAAATGTATGGAATGGAAATGAAGGCAATTAGGAAGATTTGGGAGGAAATATTGATGGAAAACAAATAGGCCTGGAGAGTATGGTAAATGAATACAAAAGAATAATTAATCCATTTTAAAATGAGTGATGCCAATCTCTGATTATGGAACTTTGGAATTACTTTGATCTCTACTCCTTCTAAAAGCTAACTACTGTTCTCACTTACCAAGCACTAGCTTCCAATATCCACTGGCTTCCATATTCATTGCCTAATGTATGGACAGCTGCAGCATTGTAATAATGCTTACCATGTCCATGTCTGGTGTGCCAGGATAGTAGATGGCAAATGAAGGGTTGGGGCCTCGGATGATGACAGCAGCTCGCATTGCTTGATTCCATAAGTTGATTTGGATGCGGCCAAAGTGGTTGTTGGTTTGGCAGAATCAGGCAGGTGATGTCCAGAGACCAATCAGATGCATTATCATCATTCTGCAAGGTGTAATGAGTACAGGTCATTGAGAGTGCTCATTGCCTCTTTGTGGCAATTATACATGCTTCGTCATGCAGTGACTTTTGCACAGTCACATGTAATAGTTGTTAACAAAAGAAATAGCTATGCTACTAATTATAGGTTCCATTGCCACCCAATCAAGTGTTTTGTCTTAGAAAATTTTAATCACATTAGCAGACTACAAATTCCACCAAGATATGTTTGATGCCTGCAAATATAACCCAGAACCTTCACATAAATGAGACTGGATGAATGTCTGCAAGATCAACATCTGTGTCACCAATCATTGCGGGCAGTCATGAACTACTGTACTTCAAATCCTGCAATTAAGTTATCATCACTTGATACAATCAAGGTCACAGCTATTGCCAAACACACAATTTCAACCCAATCAGTTCAGCAGATGTATGTGTCAAAGAACCTTTCATTTGACTTAATTGGCAAATTAATTCACTCTGGCGAACTGAAAACAATGTACTGTACGTAAGACAAATAGGAAGATAATGGCGAATGAAACCAATGGATTTTGTATTGGATTAATAATTTGCCAATTAGGGCCAATGGGCTAAAAGTGCTCAAGAACTGAAAAGACATTGAATGTGTGTCAGCCAAATATCGTCATTTAAATAGTTACCTTTATTGCCTTCAACACTGCACATTAAGTTGCCACTATTCATATAGTCTGTGAATAATAATCCAAATTTTCAGGTGTAACCTTACCCGCGTGCCGCAGATAGGAAATTGCTAACGGATGTCATGCCTGTGTACGTACTGTACTGTATACGCGTGTATACAGTGTGTATAAAAAAACGAACGTCTTGGGTGAAATTATGGGCAATAGGGAATAATTTCATGATGAGCAGAACAATTAAAACACTGCACATTCTTTTGAGAGGCGATCTTGTATTATTTATTAGCTGGATTTTTTAAAAGCCCCAACGTAATTATATTTGAAGTCAATTTTTTACAGGTGCATTAAACATACAGTACGAAGTTTCAGCCTCGTAATAGTCCATTACTGCAAAGTTAGGCATGACTGCTATAAACCGTATAGGGAAGGCGACCGATGAAGCTTAATAGGATGACTACTAGTGTTGGAATCTGTGCCGGCTTATTTGGTGAAGCTGAAATTGAATCGGAGAAATATAATTAGAATTATATTATTATTTTATAAGCACTAATGTTTATTAAAATGTCATTCAAACTAGACATCGTCATGTAGTCTGTAGTTGACATTAAGTCGTTGGAAATATTATCTCATTCTTTGACTTTACACTTTTTTTAAATATCTCAAGCATTTGCAAAATATTAGCTGAATGGTTACACTTTGGAAATCGTCCCTTATTGTGCTGCGACTATTTTAATGACATCTTTTGAATAGAGGAATTACCTGCGTCACTTCGACGATTCCTGCCATTACATTTGTAAAACCTGTTGACTCGTTCAACGTCCACCTGAAACGACAAACCTTTAACTTGACACGAATTCAGCAAACGTTACAGTATGTTGCAGTCTTTATTCCTAATGTGATTTGCAAAATTACTCCTAGCAAGCCTATTTGTCTTTTCGCAATAATAAACCTGACCTCACTTAGACCTACTCTTCGGCCCAACTCAGTGATGTATGGATTCTTGGGAATGATGACTGGCTTTGTCAGGTTTACGGCACCGTAGTATGCACTGGGATGCAATAAGGACCCTGCATGAACAATAAAACAATCACAGGTGTACACCAGAGTAATAATTGCACTATGGTTGATACCATACCGTAGTCGTAAGGATTAAGAGTCGTCGCGTGGCAGATGGCCCAGTCACATATCTCAAATAATGGACGTCTGCCTATAAGCAAACAAGACTTAGATTGTGCGAAAGCAGTGAAAGTTTCTATAGAGTGTGTGACAACTCGTGTTATTGCGAGGCAGCTTGTTTGACATCTCACCTTCTGCTACATTATTGAAGTCTATGTCGATGTAGCAATCCCTATCTGGCCTCGTGTGCTCGGAGTAAAATCCGATTGTGTGCATGAGCAGACGCAACATAGCACCTGAGAAATAGCAGATTTCGTTCAGCCTCACTTCCTGAAGGCCTTTCTGCATTCCGATTGACCCGTTACACTTTTGCACTCTGAAAATTGCGTTAAAAATTCTCGTGATAACACAGTAACATTAATAGTAATAATCTAGACTAAGAGCCTCTTTTTTTTTACTCTGGTCCTGTGTAGAACGATAAGTAGTTGTCCTCCGTTTGTCGAGGCCTGAAGTAAACGCAAGTGTGTTCATGGAGCTCATTGATAGCCAGACAAATAGCCCTCCGTCCTTTTTCATCTGTGAAAATCGTTAGGTAAAAATAATAACGTACCTATTATTATGACATCTTTGTTTTAAAGAGAACAGGTTTTTCACAGTATAGGCCTACTTACTGATTTTGGCAGAGATTTCGTATGGAACAGTTCCGTTTTTCCACCTTATGTTATATTCTGGTTGAAAAGAGTCTCGAGTCTGTCGGGAAGCAGTAATATAGATTGTAAAATGTCCATGTAAATTATAGGTACACTTATATTCTCCATTACCACATTATACAAACAGGCCTAATATTGATTTGAGACGAGGTTCAGCACCAATATTAATTGAAAGTTGAAGCAATCAGCTCTTCCAACTTTCTTGATATTCAGTAAATAAATGAAGTGCATAATCAGATGAGTAATTTGGACATAACCGTTTAAAGTCTAAACGAGAGATGTGATGCTGTTGACGGAGTTTAAAAGTTCCGTATATATTTCAATAGACCTGGTTGAGACATGAAAACAACAAGACATATTCGGCATGAGAACTTACCTGCGGTTTTTGAACTGCGTCAGCTGCAACCATCTCCTCATAGTTGACAGATGCGTCATCATCTGTTGCGAGAAAATAATAAGGCACTTAGTTTATACGCGCCGAAGTTGCACTTGTGTAATTACATCATTAACTGTATCTACCTTCACTTTTGCTGTCTTTGCAATCTTTTATTGTTATTGGTTTCCCCAGGTCTGACTGTTGCAGTACGAAAGAGAAGTTGGAAGCATTTAAAAACACACAAAATTCTGACTCACCATTCTTACCTCCCGAGTAAAAGAAACAAACATAGAGGTTAAAATAAGGTTTTAAACTATAGCTTACCTTATCGAGGGCTTTTCCCATGCACACTGCGGCACCTATGATTACCATAAGAAAGCAGATTTGTTGGTTATTCATGTTGGGGGCAATTTCTATTAATTTTAAACAGCAGGTACAGGCGTGGAAAATCACACGCTGCATGTCTTGTCAGTCTAACAATATTCCTGGTTTACTTATTTAGAGGTTTCCACGGAAATGAAGCTCGTAAAGAATGAAAGAGCAGCTGATTTTTTTTATTTCTTCAATTTTTGGACGACACTTAGACAACAATAGGCCTACTGTGCAATTTCTTCTCTAGGGAATAATATATTAAAGAGATATTCCATTTTTATAACGTGGAGAGCATTACCAGTGAAACATGCCAATAATCATTTAACACGATGAGAATAATATTGACACTTTAATGTACTCGTATAGTGTAGCGGATTTCACATAAGGCTGCCACAGTCTGACCGTCTGTCACCATAAAAACCAAGACATTAGCAATGAAATATATAAAAAAATTAGTGATGTAGTCACATTTCACTGTTCATTAGGATGGTGTGTCGCGTGTTTGTTGCGTTGGAGCTCAATAGACTTACCCCCTTCCATATGCGTGTTTCAAAGCTCAAACTCCAGATCTGGCAATCGCTTTCATAAAAAAAAAACCACGAAACTTCTTTTGAGGTACGGTAATGGAAAAGGCATTAAGGCAACAATGTATAGGTTGAGGGGATTATTTATTCAGTATAAGTGCTCTCAACATGAAAATGCATGAAGGTTGATGCATCAGTATAGACTTACTTGTACACCACCGCACACTAACAGAATGATGAATATTATTTTGAAAACAATATTGCATATTAGATGTTGTCTCCATTGTCATAGGCAGTTATGCAGATGGTGTTGGTTGGCAAATGCTCTAAGATGAAATGAAATCAGCCCACACAGGCATGTCAGCACGCTTTTCTGAAAGGAGTAAAGATCCAAAATGTCAGTATAATTTCAATTCATTATTCATATGCATGTGAACTGTATTAAGTAAGATTATGGATACAGTTCTACGACTTATTTTATACCTATCTTAATATACGCGTTACATACAAAAGGCAGCACAGACATCGTACATTCAACGCAGTCGTATTTACTGCACTTATCTTGTAAGTTTAAAAAAAAAGCCTGGACATATTATACAGTTACAGTATGATATTGCAGTCTTAGAAAGTAATCGGTGTGAAAATGCTACGGTAACATTACCTTCAAAATCTCCTAGATTGTAGTCAATGTCTAGTCCGGCCAGGAAGGCAAGAATAGGATCCTTGCATGCAGTGTCCGAAAAGCATCCCCTTTGAGGTGGAGTAGGCCTCCTTGAAAAATTCCTACATTGCGGCATAGGTATTACAGGGATTTGACCTTGGCCATAAGTCTCGATGACCAGCAAATAAGCGACAATCCAGATAGCGACACTTTTCTTCATTCTAGGGCAGGGCAGGACTGAATGCATCACCTTGTGATGTGACGGGCTGCTATCGAGTGATATTTATTTTATATGAAGCTGCTTCCAGCGTAATTCAAATTGTGGAATTTCCCAGATCCTGAACACATGTGTATATAAATAATTATGGTGGATGCATTCATATTTCAGGTGTAACCTTATTCTTACAGTATTCGGGTCAATAAGCAACAGAATGCATTGTTTCGGTGTAAGTGTTACAATGCAATGAACTAGAGGTAATATTTACGACTTATTTCCGGACACGGAATATGTAGGCGCGAGTAATGTATCTCAATGGTTCATTTAGAGCAGGTAAAATTTTGTTTGCATTAATTTCATTTTAGTGTTGACTCCCGAAAAGCACCCACACATCATCAGCTTTTTGACACAAATCGCAATTAACCGCGATCACAATGTGAGACAGGCTGCTGTTTTTTTTTTGTCCTCACTATACACTGAAGCCAGATTGTATCAATACATGTCAAGTCTAGACTAACTGTATTAACCGAAACACAGGCTATAAAACCTTGCCTACAGTAATGCAATCCGACAATCGGCCGGCAGGATTAATTTTGTCCTCGTTGTTAATTGTTGGCCACATATACCCCAAACACGTAATTAAAGGGGCACTGCTGGGTCTCACCTGTTAGTACATTCTGTAGAATGTCTTCCAATGTAATAATATTGTACAGTACTTTTTAGGTTTCAGGTCATTATCAGCGCAAGTCAAACAACGCCCCTCATGAGGCAGTTTAAGCGAGTGTCAAATGCATGTGCAGTAAGTACCACATCTGACTGACACGCACAGATATTACAGTGTGAGGTTAGTGATCCAAAGTTTGTGTTCTTGCCAAGACGTGCATCAGAGGCGCGACTTTTTTGGGGCAATGCTGGAGTCGAAGGTGATGGGTCGCTTGAAAAGTTTGTAAAAACGTATCATTCATTCAAAAAAAAGTGCAGATTCAAAATTGCATAACTGATCTGTCGTTTGGAGTACAACCCACTTTTGACAAATTTATTTTTAAGAACTAATTTTTTTGGCAGTCCACTCGAAAAGTTTTAGAGAGAAAAGAAACATATTAAGACAATGAATAGTGTTATATTCTAACGGGTTCTTTCAATTGACACAAGTAACTTCTATTAACTTGTTCATTTACCTTGCACTAGTCTTAAATCATTCATATGGCGTAATGATTTATAATGTGTGCTGCTAGTCAACAAGCCACATCGTACTGTACTGTACGGTACAGTGTACATTCACTGTAAATGAACATAAGAGAGTGAAAGTGATCAGTTTCAATGTATGTTACATAGGTAGTACATAGGTAACGAAATACTGTATTATTGTTGGTGGAATGTCGCAATGAAATGACTATGTTTTAAATATGAGCTCTCCAGGCATTGTGTTAGGGGAAGTTATGAGTACAGTACTGTACGTATATACATACTGAGGGAGAAATTTATTGCAATGCACTTTCTTCTTCTTAGTACAGTAATTTAATTACATCGCTACTATGCATTACAACCATGCGATATAATTAAATTAAAACAACGAGCACATTACCATAATATATTTTGATTTCCATGAAATTTACATAATGATATTATTTATACTGCATAATTATATCTAACAGTAAGTCACGCAAAGGGACAACCTGGTGATTCCTTTGTATTGTTATATTTTGAAAGTGATGAACTTATTCAAGTTTCCGGTTTTGAGCTTAAAAAACGACCCCTTTATTGAAGAGGATGTTTCAACAGGATTAAATGATAATTAACTCACTTAAGTGCCCCCATTACGAGCAGGACATTTTTTTATCACCACTATCTATATTTTGTAAAATATTAACTTTGGTTCTTTTAATTCTAGCCTACAGGCATTAATTCTAGCCTAGGCATTATTGGAAGGAAATTAATGCGACTTACAGTATGCCATGTACTGTACTAACACTGCACGTCATGGTTATGAGTTACTAATGCAGATTTTAAAACATGCAGATAATATTATAAATAAGTTATGTTGATTACATATATAAGTGGTTTTCATAATATATTAATATTTCATTTATAACTTCAGATGGCTTTTTGCTATGCACTGCACCAGAAGCGCAGCCTGCCATTTAGAACCATCAGAGTGTTGGAGTTGACATTAGTAAAATTTATTCATACTGTGTTAGTGCATAATTTCTGTGAAGCGTGCTTTCATGGGATGATTTTACTTTAAAATGACGACACATATTTTCATCTGCGCATGGTTGCTTTTCAGTAGAGATTATCATGGACAGGTTTGCACAATGTGATCCTCCCGTATTTTAGTGCAGGATGCAGCTATGCATACGTAATTTCAAAAATTCATGTAACAGTCGAATTAATGATCGAGGGCTGATCTTCGTCTCCTTTGAATTGGGCAATGACAATTAGATACGTAGTTATGGATCCCAGAATCTGAAAAATACAACGTAGCTTATTACACATATTTCGAGTGATCTCGATTACAAATAAAGAAATACAATATTATTCGTTGACAATTGGCTATGTTACTGGTATTACCAGGCGTGATGTCAAAATTCTAATTATCGCAAGTGTCAGTAAAATGTACAAGCAAACATTTCCAGCACACATTTTAGGAGGGGAAACCACAAAGGCGTTCATTTTCTTCTCCACATTGATAAATATCAATTTTAAAAAGCGTCATTCAGAAAAAAAAACAGAGGACCTTTCCAAAATGCCATAACAAAATTTGCTGTTAGGGGCATACACAGCCTAATGGTTACAGGAGAGTATACCAGTACTTACTGAAATAATGACACCTCTTCTGATAGTAAAAAACCAAGCAGAAGCTTCCACTGTCGGGTAGGTCATCTTGTTAACGAGAGTTTGAATTTCTAGTCGTGTTTGCCAATCCAGAGTTACCAAGTTGATTTTCCTCAAACAGAGAAGAGATTTCTGAGCCTGAGCAGAGAGAATATAAGTTCATTTGAGTGCCAGGCATACTGCACACAAAGACCTGAGATGACGACCATTCAAACACACTGGAGTGATTTCCAGATATGAGAATTTGAAGTTTGAAGGTCATGATTGTCTTTTTTCCTAAAAGGTTTTAACACGATCACTGTAAGAAATTATTACCTTTTCAGAGAGTTGATCCGGTACGCAGGTGATTAGGATCAAAGCGAACAAGTGATGTATCATTGGAGCCAGAGACGTCATCGCTGCCAGCGTGGCACCCCTGTACATCCGCATAACAATGAGTAAGGTACCTTTCATCACCAAGAACAGCATCATGTGGAGGTAAAACACAGCCGCAGCCAAGCCGAAAGACTCGTTCATGAGAGCCACAATCTCGCACAGTTCGTCGTAAGCCCCACTCAATTCAGAAAGCGAAAGAGACAACGGACCTGACTGAGGTTTGCTATCGTATATGTATACGGGTGCAAATGTGACGTGGAATGATCGAGGAATGTTAGCTGTAGCCTTCTCGATAATGTTGTTTAGAAATTCGTAGCGTTTTATGATGGACTCAGAGAAAAATATCAGTAGCAATGGCAATATGTACAGCGAGTCTAAGACTAACCGTGCAAATGACGCCGCGGGGATCAGGACTAATAGCGAATTATTTGTGTCAAAACACACGTACATTGCATTCTTCGCGATTGTTAGAGCGAATGATATGGCAATGGCAATTGCAGATTCCCACTTAATTTTTCGATTGATTCCGTCTGGAGTGAAGACGTTTTTGTCAAAGTTGTGAAGCCTGGTCATAAGCAGATTCACAGATCCGAATTTTAGCAGAAGTATAAAGTAAGTGACAACAGTAAGAACGAAGATATTGAAATTGGACAAAGTGTTAGCCGTTTCGAGGATATTGTCAAACGAAATGGCCTGCCAGCCTTCAACAGTGTGCTCATACACCATAAAATAAAGACAAGTGACTATGTAACTGAACGGAAAAATTAAGGAATAAATCCAGCTCCGAGAGTACGGATGTTTTCGCGTGTCTTGCACCGGGAAAATTCCGAAAAGTCTCGCGTATACAGCCACATATCGAAAGGAATCGTAGACACTGGTCGAGGACCTAACACTGACGACTTTTGCGGCCGACATTGAAGACCTTTCTGGACAGACTGTACTCTCATTTGTATACCTTGGGGACATGAAGTTTCTGCTTGTCACCTGCATCCGCTAAATGCATGCGAACTGACATGCAGACTATTCCTGCATGGCAAGCCAGTCAGTGTCAGACACATACTGAGGTATATACAAACACTATATTGACTCCATTATTGCAAAAGCAATCAATCATTCTCACCAGGGGATGCGACTTGAGATATATCTGGAAATAATAATAAAGAGGCTTCAAATTTTTCTTACGCGTATTTGAGTCTTTAATTGATATTTTGGCATTTTTGAGGTAACTTAATTAGTAGCATTTGCAATTACTTTGGTCGTTATTCGAGCATTTTTGCGCCGTTCGCATGCGATATTTTATGAGTTTGATTAGAATAATTGAACATTGCCAGGGCGTGGTCTTGACAATGCAGCTGTAAGGCTGCATACCTGGCGCATGCCGCAGTTCTATCGACAACTGACACATTTACATTTTAATCGCAATCCATTCTGCAGTGCGCACCCTGATCTATTTCAGAAAAAAAGGTTGCAAAGCCCAAACTATGCCTCACAGATATACGGGATGATATAGATGGGAAAAAATCAATAAAGAAAAATGTTGGATTAATTGTTATTGTCAAAATGAGGTGATGACAAAGGTACTAAAATGCACATCTCTATTTTCGGCTTTTTTATGTTGAGTGCTGCATTAACTCCTAGGTCAATATTTTAAATGAATCTACATTATTTCTTATCAAGAAATCGAATAACTTATATTTAAGCGAATGCTTGGAATTTATAATAATGACAGTTACATAAGGTAAATATTTAGTTCATCATTGAGTAGTGTAGCCCTCGACGTACCGTATTCTCTCTATCGGTTAAGTCAATTTTCTGCCAGGACAATAATTACAGTTCACTAACGAAAAATCTCCCTGAGGATGATGAAATATTCAGACTTCAAATGCTCACATCCTGAAATAATTATTCCATTGTGACTGTAACACTGTCTTCTGCATTAGACGTCTTACAGTACCCTACTGTATATTCCTAGGAATTCAGCTGTCCAAGCAGAAGTTTCCGGCACAGTACCGGTGTACAATTATCCTTGCAATTATCTTTAGTTAAAGGAAAGCAATTCTGCTTCGTGAAAGAGACGAAGCCAAACTGAGAGAGCGCACTTACTTATTGTCACGTGGCATAAGTGAGGAATAAGCAGTAGTGATATAATTAATCTGTAATTACATTTAATTTTTGAAAGTTACGAAACGCATGTTATAGTATACCACAGTGATCCTGTGGAGAAAGTGTTATTGTATGCTGATACAGAACTTCTTGGTCTTTGAATAATAACCTAAATCCTCGAATAACCTCATCTGTATGCCCAAATCACAGGGAAAACTTCTGGAATCAATTAGGGGCTGCCATAATGTTATCTCATGCAGAAGACATTCGTAAACTATCCCCAACAATGTTATTACGAAGAGCAATTTCTACCTTCAGGCATAACATATACAGGGTGTATCTGAACTCAGTGCCCCGGCGTATATGACTACCTTCCTAGCCACCAGAGGATCGATTTAAGTATAGGAATCATTATGTTTGGCCGCCGCATTACGGAGATACACTCTTTAGCGATTTTTGCCTAATCGCTCCTTCTGACTTTTAAATAGAATTTTCTGGTGTAACTAGCCAAAGAGGCCTTACCACCTGTGGGCAACAAACCAACAAAGTCCCGCCCCCAGACCTTTCAGAGCCTTCTGACTGGGGGAGGGTTCGATGGGTGGCCTAACCGACAGGATATTTTGTACTACATGTTTGCGGCCAATTATCTCCATAATGCGGCGGCCAAACATCATGATTCCTATACTTAAATCGATCCTCTGGTGGCTAGGAAGGCAGTCATATACGTCGGGGCACTGAGTTCAGATACACCCTGTATATACGTACTGTACAAAGTACAATGTACTATCCTCTATCGGGTTAAAACACTTTTATCCTGGTCTTGAAGCAACCCTTCACACACATATCTCCTTAACGTGGGATCTGTGCGAAGGGTTGCTTCAAGACCAGGATAATGTGGCCAAAAGTATTTGAACCCGATAGTACATATTATGTTTATCCTGTATTTGCATTAAACAGTTAGGTAATATTATACTCTTATTGTATGTAGCACACCATGTATTATTTGTAACCAGCTAGGCCTAGGTCTGTTCGTTTTAAAACAGCCACGGCTAGTTCTGGTCGTTACTTCATATTCACCATCAATCGCTCCTATCACCTCCAATAAGGAATATTAATAAGCAGGAACAACCTGAACTAGCTGTTGCTGTTTTAAAACGACCGTACCTATAGTTCCGGCTGGTTTGGAAATGACCAGACCTAGGTCTGGCTGTTTTGAAACAACCACACATAGGTATGGCTGGTTTGAAAACGATCAGACATAGATATGGTCGTTTTTCCCCCCGGCCAATAGCTGTTTTCGGGGTTTGAGCCTAACATACACTGTATACAGGCTGTGGAACGTATACGTACAGTATATTACAGGAGTAGACAGTATAATTTATTATTGTACTGTAATTCCGCCATTTTCATCAACTACATGGGTACAGGCCTATTAGATAATTGACACATCTGGAGAAGTAGTGGCACTTCATAAATATGTAATTATTGATCTTTCCTGAGTATTAATTACTAACATGTTATGATGCTCACTTAAAGTATTTACTTTTGTCTGACGTAAGGTTACTTTATAAAAGTTTGTTTACATATTTCTGCTAGCTAGAAAATTTTCACACAGAGCGCAACAATTCTATTATTGATTGCTAGAATGGAATTAATATTTATCATAAAATTAATCCACAGTTTTTAATCAAGCCGATGTTTTAAAGTTTTATACAAGTTCTGTGCTTGTTAAGTAATAATATTATTAACTCTACTTTCACTGTAAACAATGTCTTTGAAGTGGAATGATCATTTGGACTTACTGTATACATCAGAATATTACACAATAATTATATTTACACTTTACCAAGTAAGAATAATGCGAACATTTATTGTGACGATAAGAGGGCTGGGAATTTGTATGTGGAAAGTTACAATCTCTCATTTTGAAATGTTATGCAGCGTCCAGATAGTTTCAGATGCCCTGTGTGGTTAGCCTAATCATATTGACTCGCTTAGTTCGACGTGTGATCACATCGCATAGCGAATGACATGAAAAATTTAATAGTGGCGAACACTGTACTGGACACCTACAAATTAGTTTGTAGATAGTACCCAGGTAAAAATGAAAACAACGACCACACAGTTGTAGCCGACATATGACGATCATATAGTTACGCGTACAGTAAAGCTTTTAGCAATTTATGTGATAGTGTATGCAAAAAAAATCTGCAGTTTGCAAGAAACGATCGGAGTTTGTTCATTATTTTCTGAGAAAATCTGTCAGATGTAATAAAATAGGTAATGCGACACACATTTTCAATATTGATTCGCTCTTTTTGCCTTAAGTTAGCCTGCTGCATGCCAAAAGTTGAGGCAATTAATTATAATTACTACATACTTAAAACTTGAGTTTTTGAGTCAATATTTGGTGAAGGGTTAAATTGAATACCGTATATAACCTACATGTATGGTAACGAAAGTCGTTGTTATCCAACCATAGCATTTCCATATTATTAAATATTATTTAAAATAATACAAATTAATTAATTAATTAATTCTAATGGCACAGTTTCTTTAATTAAAGAAACTCTGCCATTAGATGTGACACGTTAGCGAATGTTGACCCATATGGTAAGTTTCAATATAACAAGATGGAAATGACAATAATTTTGACTCTAATGGTGTGTGTGGGTAAATTACCAAACACACACCATATGGCATATGCACAGTACAGCACGTAATTCGCGTAATTCGCCAGATGTGCTCACATTTAAGAGGATTTCAGTGAATGATTTGACTAAACTATGCATAGAAAGGAGCGAAACCCAGCTGCTTACACTCTGGCCGCAAATTACAGTTCAACTGATGGAATTTACTTTGATGCAATGCACCGAAACTAAGCCGTGCATATTAATATTCAATGTCATTGAGAACATCCTGAAACCATTTTCAGTTAGCTCCGGTCGGTTTTTACCCGCTCCATTTTTTTTTTCCTCCCAAAGGGATTTCTTAAATCCTCTTGTGATGTTGGACTGCAGAAAACTTCTCGAGGATTCTAAAACGACATGGTGCTCAGCCGCGGAATTCCAAACCGGGATGATACTTCTGAAACCAATATAACAAGCGTGCTAATCCGACCTCCAGAGATTGTAACTTGTAAGTGTGCTTTAATTGCCCTGGAACGTGAATGTGCATACAGTGTTTCATAGTTTGGATAATAACGTATTATGTCTTTCATATCTGATATTTCGGTATGCACAGTGGTGGAAATTAATGGAGAAGCACATAGAAGCTACTTCATGTAAAGTAAAGGGAAAAAGCTCCGCCAGGAGGCGATACTTGTGCTTCTCCATTAATTTCCACCACTGTACTGTACCTCTAGGGGGAAAAGGTGCTCTCCGCTTTTTTTTTTTTCATCCTGGCATGATGCAACCCAACCAGATTAACATTTTGTAGAATGACTCCTGGACAATCTCAGCCTGTAAGTTAGGCCTCTCCTCTGAGCAGACGAGGCTGAAGGGCAGCCTTTAACATTCAGAATACAATGCCTGAGCGCTTTTAAAGTGTCTGCAGGACCCACACAACGTTGGGTTCTCCGTCATAGGTTGGTCACATCGCGAACTGTATTCAGTCGGCGTCCCGCCTGCCAGCTATACGGTCACAAAAAGAGGCCTGCGCCTGGATGGTGAAGCCTGGAATCCCCGGCTGGATAAAGTGCGCGGGAAAGTGTGGGAGGACACACTGTAGGATTCATCATTCTCCAGGGAGAAACCGTGTTGGACAGAAGTTCAACCTTTGACCCCCTCCCGGGTAGTGAGTGAAAGTGACAAAAAGTGCCGATTTTTTAAAATAGTGGGAATAACCGATCAAAAAACGGTAAGGTTGACATTTGTTATTGATTCAGACTTGGCATTTGTGACACGGTGACATGATTATGCAACGAGTGTTACACAATTGATGTCTTATTCAAAAGGCTTGGGTATATAGCATGGCCTTATCCGTCGGATTGGAAATATCCGGATGACGTGCACGTATAATTAGGTTTGAGCAATAACCACGGACACAGGTTACAATGATTTGTTCTCCGAAATCAATATCGTGCGACCCCGGGGTGAGAGAGATAGCCACCGGAATATTTGCAACTTGTTGCTTATACCTGTTGCGTTTTCATCTACCATTGGGCCACCAAATTTATTTATTTTTTTGTATCCGAATGTTTGTGTTTGAAGTTTGAAAAATTGCTTTTAAAAATCTGGTTGCTGTTGGCTGCCGGTTAGCTGCAGCCTTTAAGGTGGGATTGTAATCAGTGCTTCTCAAAAGTGGATGCTGTGTCCACATGGTGCGCGGTTAATAGACTCTCATCTGTGGGGGGTCTATTTGACAGTAAAAGCTAGGGAATCGGGGCCTGAGGCGAAAATGTCAAGGTGAAGCTACGCTGTGGGGCGAAAGGTCCGAGAATAAGCAATGGACTTGTGTGGACATGATCCGGAAGCCAATCCATACTCGATCTATTTATTTACGAAAAAAAATATATATTGAAGGATCGATGTTGTTTTAGGTTACAAGTATAGGATAGGGGAAAAATCCGATCGTTTTCTGACAGGTCGTTGTCCTACGACCTTCTCTGGAGCATAAGCATGTTTGACTAAGTTAAGCTGACAAGTTCCTTTGCGATGGTGCTGAATTGGCTCCACTTCATATTTGCGCTTCGTTCATTTGCTTTTTATTGCCCAAGATGTTGACATAGCTCGAGAGGTCGGTTTTACCCCAGTGAGATTCGAGGGATGCGGATTAATTAGTTCTATTATTATGATTATTGATTTATTTATGTTGTACACGTGCATTGAGTATACACAAAATTGCGGGTATTACATAATTAAATTGTGCTAAATCAATTTTTGTAATCTTACAAGAAGAAAATATGGCTGGATGTTCCACTGAAAAAGCGGTTTTTTTTAAAGGTGCGAGTTGGGTATTTCCCTCTGTAAAGTTTAAAGTTGGCATCACATGGTAACCTTGAGCCCTGCTCGTGCTGTACTGTACAAGTGTTGTTTTACGGCAAGAAAATACGCAGCATATCGACTAAAATGAGTACACTGTATGTAATTGTCGTTTCATTTTGCTGCTGATTAAAGCAAGGTTTTAATAATTGCATCTTTCAAACGAGTATTTCAAGATTTTTATTCTAACATATTATAGTCTACAGTACAACATCAGGAATGGTTCTAAACTTCAAGAATAATTAGTACAGTAACATAATTATCCTCTGCTACACTGGAGTTAAATGTTATTGAGCTAAACCAAAACTTATAATTTTTTAGACATATTAGAACTTTGTATCTTGGAATGTACATCTTTACGAAATTGCCAATCTGTGAAACGTCCAATGTAATATTATTTAAAATATCTTGTCCCTGTGGCAAAACGTCGTGAAGAAGATTTTTATCTCATTTTCGCCTGGAACAATAGACAAATCAGAACAGTTAAATCTATATGAAGAAGGTGGTATATTTTATTTGCCTTTGAAAAATGAAAATGGTTGAATAATTTTAAAGGGACGTTCCACCTGTAAAATATTTCTCTCTCGTTTGACTCTGTTGCAACAGTTAAAACGTTTATAAGTTCATTCTTTATACGTTGCAACGATGGTTTTCTTATTCTTGCATCTTTGAAGGCCGACGTTGAAACTGATACAGTGCAACGAGTGTAATTGCTCAGAATGAATAATATTGGGGATCAATATGCAAAGGATACAAAATTAGTGCCTTTTTTTGCATCCTAGTTGCTTTTTACGCTCGTTTTGATTTTTTCTTCTTCTTCGATTTCATTAGCATCACTGTTGAACACCAGTAGACAAAAAAGAGGGGTGAATGGAGTCGGCAAATTGGCTCGCCTAAGGGAATATGGATTATCGCCGTGTAAGATGAAACCATGGCTTTTTGGAGATGTATATGATGCTGTACCGCCGTCAATATTTTGCAACCCGGACGAGGAAGCCGCAACGATTGCGTCACTTCCATTATTTTTCCATCTCACATTTTTTTTTCTCACTTAAACTTTACGAATCCCCTGGATCAATGAAACTACTTGTGCCAGAAGTAGATCATCCTGTTCTGAGAGATTTACGGGCAGTGACTCGAAGCAGGAAAGAACCTTTGTTGAGTCTCACCCCATTATTTTCTTCCTACCAATAATGATGGAGCCCTAGAAGAGAAGTGGGAAGGTGTTTTTATGGCGACATTTTTTTTCTGTCTTGCTGACCAAGTGATTATGTCCTATTGTTTGTTCTGTACTATAGTGCCAGACAGAGCATCAGAAAGCTTTTCTTTCCTGCTATAAATATCGATAGTAATTACTTATTGTACCTTGCTGCCCACGTATAGGATATGGTGCAGAGCATGTTAAAAATTTCCTCTCTTAAAATAATTTTATTTTAATGAGCCTCTACCTCTTGTTATCGCTAAGTAAAGAAGTACAGTACAGTTAATTTTCGCTGGATTACCTCGTATAGGATAATGAGATAATTAATTTTTTTGTGGCAGACATAGCAGACTGTATAATGTTGACTTTTTAAGACCGATTCTCCCGCTGGGTACAACTTATACTAATTTCCTGAAAGGTAATAGCCGTAATTTTAGCATCGATCTGCTAAAAAAAGGTCATACGAGGTCACATCTGGCTGGGAAAGTGCTTGTTCCGTTGCATATTCCGAATCAATTGGCGGTTTTGAGCGACTAACAAAATTTTGAGGGGGGGCGCTTCGCTTTTGCCAATTCAGACTCTTGTGTATTTGGAGCGAACGTTCCTCTCTGGTAAGCAAAAGGAAAGCGTGGGTGTGACGGATGCAGCAATAAAGCGAACCTCTCCACCAGATAATATACTCTCATTGATGGAGAAGATGAAACTGCATGGCCCCCTTCTGAAAGCAAAAGGAACGAGTGAAATCAACTATCAAAACATTCATGAGAATTAAATTAGCGAGAGGAATCTTTCATAAGGCGGCCTGGACTAAATAGATTAATAACAATCCAATACTATAAATATTTGTGAAGAATGCTGGAATGTTCGACTGCATGTTTACAAAAAAAAATATGTACTTTACGCTGAATTTCTTTTCTCAATCCCCGTAGGAAATGATATTTACTCTGCAACATCGTATGCATCACTTATCTGCAAATTCAGCTTGAAGCGCAGAAGATGGACGACTTCATTGAAGATGATCAGGTAAAGGAATATTATTCTCCTAAGAAGTATAAACGACGAGAATCGAAATAGGGTTTTCCAAGGCAGGAAATGGAGCAGACATCATTGCATACAAACCGCATGAAATGTTCTATTCGGAGCATTTTCACATAATCCTTTTGGCGAAACTGTAATGTTGGGCATTATTACAGTAGAAGAAATGTCGGCGTAAGTTTGGTCAAATATGACAAATCGCCAGCACCTTGAGCCCAAAAATATGTTTGAACAGAAAATGCCCCCCCCCCAGAGGAATTAAAATTAGTTCAAATTTTAGAAAGCAGCTGGGGCGAGCCGATCAATTTTGTCTTCTCATTTTGCCCTGCTTGTTGCTGAAGAAACCGGAGAAGAGCAAGAGCACTCGGCAAATTCTCTGCGCAATAATTGTAATGGAAACGCCTGCAGGGATAAAAGCAGCAGTGGGAGCCAATTTTCCGCTACCGAAACACATTTCAAAGTCCGCTGAAGAATTATCAAAGAGCCACAGTGGCGTAAACAACAGATCTTATTAAATTGCTCCAGGTTTTGCACATAAAAAAAACAAACTCTCGATCCATTTCCATGTGTCACCAATATTTTGTTGAACCTTTGCCTTGTCTCCCTGCCAGACGATGCATGCTTTTTACGATTACGCAACAGAGTGATTTGACTATGAAAAGTGTATTGTCACCAGCAGATCCTGGGTGAGGAAGAGAGCTCTCAACAGCTATGGATCCGAATCACTTCAGAGGACGGTCACTTGGTCCAAAGCGCACAAAGTTATCTGACAGCACCTCCATTGTGCGCCGCTCTGAGTGGACCACCAAGCCCGGTCTATGGTGAGTTACATTGCAAAATTTTGCTTTATTTTGGAGCCACAAGGCAAATACTCAACATTTGCTGAGGCCAAGGGCGGGCCTTGCTTTCAGTGGTTTTCATTACATAATGCGCTTCTGATTAACGCCGAGCTTTATAAGTTCTTCGCGGTTTTATACCAGATCGAGCCTCCAATTTCAAGGAGTTAATTATATTCTAGCATTTTGATCTGGCTTGCGTTATATAGGCTTGTTTGGTGGTAACTGCAATATATTGATTTTTTAATTATAAAAAACGCATTATGAGCGCCTGCATCATGTAATGGTAATTTTAGAGAGGTGCCGGATGCCAGTAATGGTGGGGCCAAAAATTGAATTTGAAAGTTTCAGCTTGTGTACTATGGCCACTGAACGAGGCCGTAATTATGTCACCTTGATGTTACTGTGTATAGTTTAGTAATTTGTCAGTGTTTGCTACTTACCGATTCGAATATGGCGGGGTTTTTCCTAAGGGAATGCAAATAGGTTGAAATATGTACGCAAATGAATTACCTCTTTTTTTGGAAATTTATAATTATATTCAGTAGATGACACATGATCTGAAGGATTTTAATCAGCAATGCTGACCATCCTTTACAAGGTCTGGTTTTGTAATCACATACTACGCGTTATTCCAGGTCAACGTATGTAATTAAAATATTATTAACGATGAAGTTTTGCATGGATGACTTACGGAAGTATAATTATTAAAGCTAGCCTAACGTGGCTGTATGATGAGGATGCATCATGTTGGATCATGGACAGTCCTGAAAGCTATATAACATTAACATTTGAAAGGAAGTTTAACAAAGCGTTACATCATTCACCTTCTGATTTATAAATTCAAGTGGTTGACGCACAAGTGCATGTTAGTCTACATAATTGGGGTCATGACCGTTGCTCTTTAAATTTGTGGCATGCTCTGTTCGACAAGCTTGTTGCCATTTCTCATGATAATTGAGAAATGAATAAACGAAACATTTTTTCGGTGATTAAATGGACCATGCACTACATTCATATTACGTGTGTGTAATCAGGTGTATAGAACTCAGAGTTTGCTGAAACCTATGTAGGGCAATGAAGCAACATCAAGTGATTCTGAATTATAGTAAGTTAACGCCGTATATTGAATGCAGTAGTGTTTGCTAGCTCCTTCGAGTCAATGTTAGTTCAAGGATGTTTTAATGCGCATGAGAAGATAAGCTGCAGAAATCGACTAGGAGCGATTGGAAAACGGAAAACCTTCTCCATGATAATTATAAATCCGGACTCCATATCCGAAAAAATTGGGATATCTGTTCCGCCCACACTGCTCACAATATAGGACATTCATTCTGCAATAATTGGAAAGATTCGGACAGGCAAATACCATCAGATAGCAACACTTTGTATCAGTAATTGCTTTGCGTGCTGGCAAGGCTCTCTAATGTTTTACAGCCTGATTTTTAAAATATTACTCGATGGCACGAGAAAATCGTAACGATAAATTGGCCAGGTAAGGACACGGTTAAAAATTTACGTACTTTGCGATTATTGCATAATTATTTATCTGCCGATTTTGATTTTATAAATAGAAAACGTGTTCCGTATATTATGCGATTATTTTGAACCAAGTGAAGTGGTATCAAGAGAAGAATTTGAAATCTGATAAATTCGTACACTTTTTGACTAACTTTAGAAAGCATTTTAATGTCATTTCATACAATATTATTGCAAAAAATTGCTTTCAGAATGTTAAAAACCATACTTGCATATAGGAAATGGGATTATGTTGTCTAACTTGGGTTTTTGTCGTTTAAAATATTATTGGCTTAGCTTACACTGTATACTAATGATCCGTAGAACTACAGCGACAGTTATAACACTTCATTACAATTTATATTGGATCAATATGCATCGTTTCTCGATGCATACATTATTGGAGAAGATCCGGAGTTTTGAAAGTTTTGTACATTTTTTTTCAAGTATACCTGCAGTTGCTAACGATTGTCAGCCAAAACGCCAGCCTTCACTTTGATCTATATGGGAACATGATGAAGGCCACACTCATCAGTATGGCATAATTGGATAGAGGGGCCGTAATTACAAACTTCTGTACAACATTGTCAATGTATTACATTATGCCTCTCGACGTAAAAGTCAAATGTTATTCATAGCTGTATAGATACTGTACAATTAAAAAGAGGATTTTCTTCCAGGCAAAAGAGGAGGTCGAGAGGGAATATTATTTTTTTGTCATAAATGGAATTCTGAGACTTTTTTTTGCAGATTACTGTTTAATGTGAAGTGGGACACTTAGGATTTAAATAAATTTAATTTTCCATAAAATATTACTGAATGATGTACGATGGGGAGAGTAAAGGAAAACTTTCGACTGTAAAACAGCGAAATGTAACTCTTAGCTGGGAGAAGATAACATATTACGTGACACTCTCGCAGCAGATTTACTTCAATATAAACTCGAAAACTTGCTGTGCTTTTTGCGTGGGCAATTTAAAAGCCCGAGGGAAAGAACTAACGAGGCTGTGGGAACATGCTTTAGGGTAGCGAAGAATATAGGGTTCATGGAGTTAATGATAAGGCCTTTTGAGGGAAATTAAATGTTAAAAGGTTTCCTCGGTAACTCAAACTTAGTCGGATGAAGGCACAGCCTCAAACCCATATAAATATATCTCAATATTTTCTATGGACATTTTTGATGTAAATACAGCCGTGAATTAAAGTAGTCAGGAATTATTTCTAAGTAGTTGTTTTGCGAGTTATTAAGATTTTTATAACTTTTTTTGTCTTGTAGTATCATTATAAATTATAGGGGCACATATAAGTTGTGTTTGGTGCAGATATCACTGTACTAAACGGTGATAAAATAAATCAGTGACATACCACATCGTTACTTTTCCAACCTTTTTTATCCCACGTGTTCCAGATCCCACTGCACTGTATGTGTTGGTGTTTGATAATCACCCTCGCTTTGATTTTATTATGCCAGCATCAATATAATTATATGTGAACATGGTAGCGATATTGTCATACGCTGTAACTAACAAGCAATATACATTATAATAAGGGAGGTCTAATAAGTACACAACTGCATTGCAGTACATCATGCTACAAAAGCGATGATGTCGTCATTGAGAAAACGTTCTCCTTGCTTCTCGTTAAGAGACGTTGTTCATGGGCACATTGTCTTACACTTATGGAAGTCAAATAATAATCAATGGTTGTGTAATTAACTCCAGCGTACTCCAGCATTTATAAGCTGTCCCTGCCCCTCTCGACCTGCCCTGAGCCAGGCTACGCCAGGCCCTGAGCAAAACGAATGACACAATCCTACCATCTAGCTTCTTGGTCTATTTAAGAATAATCAACACCAGGATCTACATTTACAACCGGATATAAGCCTGGTTCAGGAATGGAAATACACCGAAATCCAAGATCTACTTCTCTCTCTTTTTTTTTTGAAATATATACCTATCCTCCTATCGTCAATCACTTTTCATTTCTCAGCCTTCCTTTTAGCCATGCAAACAAAATTGTTGCTAGGTGGTAATATTTTGCTGTGTAAGAAAAGTGGGCGTGAAGTTTCCTCCACAGTTATTGACAGATACTTGATGGGGACCAGATGCTATATGCAATATATGGTGTCACTGTGAATGAAATACCCCCTTTTTGCCTCTGCGTATGCAAGATTTCATTTAATGAATTCTCATTTATGATAAAAAATGAAGTTAGCGAAATGTTACCCCGCTGCTCTGGGGTGAACGGATTGTACTTATTACAGTTGAATCCAGATATAACAGACTTTTGGTTATAAACTGACATATAACAGACTCATTTTCACCTCACCTCTTGTATAACACACCATTTCTTGGCCCTCGGTGGGAAAATACAGTTTTCCAGGTATAAAATTTGCACAAAGGAGACGGCAGAAATTTTTTTCGGGTATTTTGGTCCTTCATAATTTTCGGGTGAGCTAATATTGCATTTTCGACAAATTTCATTAATCGGTATGTATAGTCTAGTAGTGCATCTTGCAGCCATATTGAAAGCAGAAATCTCTTCTTTCATTGCGTGACGATTTGGCTATAATAGACCTCGGTTATAACATACTTTTCCCGCTAACTGCACTCACAAACCCTGTAATTATCGACAAATAATACAGGAGTACTTACTGCCACAGTGCTGAATTATCCCATGAAACTATGCGCGATCCAGTTGCATTAATATACAAAATCAATTAACCTTGTGCAATAAAATTCTTCATTTTTCATTAAAGTAATTTTTAAAAAAACGAGAGTGATGTCAGCATGGACTTTCTCCATTCTGGAATCACTCCTCTATAGCTCCTACGTCGCATACCCTGCATTGATATTAACTTTATGTGAACGTAGAATTATTTTAAGAAATAATACTGTATATATTTGTTTCCCGGAAATGTATTGTAAAATACCGCAAAAAATTATAAATAGAGAGAAATGCTCCTACTGCAATAGGCCCCTGCTGGGAATTTTAAAAGCGAAAATATGGCGACTATATACCTTCAAAAAAGATACATTTTTAAGCAACAGTCTGGTAATACAGTATTTGAAAAATAAAATTTGCAGTTTTTGTGAAGTATATTCCACCCTTAGATGTATTTAAATATCGTCCAAATGTAGGCGCACAATAGCATTTACACGATGGAAGTGAGAGGACCCGGGCTTTGTGATACAGACTCTCAGTTGGGAGATCCAGATGAAGGCTGTTGTATTATACGTACTATACAGTACCAGTACGGTCAATTGATTCTTATTGTGTCAAGTGAAATTTTAGCGCCAAGGTACCGTAAATTTTGCCCTAAGGTTGCCACAATGAAAGGAGATGGACCCTCATGTAATTTTATCGAATACGATTGGAAATTAAGCTGACTATAATGATAGAACACTGTGTGGCAGGAGCTACCTGATTGCAATTATGTTAAACTGTGACAGTGGTGGAGAAGTGTGGCGAATAATGAACCTGCAGTATTGTGCAAGTTTCTATTAGTTTAATCTGAAACCGATAGCTACATTCATTATCACATGCGCTTTGGAAATGTGAAAATAAATGCTTTCTACGTAGTTTTCAAACATGTTAATGTCACCAAATTTTTAGACATTCTGCGTAGGTAGCTCAATTAGATTTTTTTGTGGCTGTTCACTTGTTGTGGTTGGAATTTCATATCAGTACAGCGTTCCATGTTGCAATATTGTGATTTATTTATGGAGATTTTTATAACTTAATCATAAGCTACTCCACAACAGACCCAAATACAGCCCAAATATGAATTAGTTGATCGATTATTATTATTATTATTATTATTATTATTAATAATAATAATAATAATAATAATAATACAGGAGGTGAGGTAAAGTGCGTGTAATTTCCATTGCATTCAGCCTTTCGTATTCTGCTTACATTAAAAAAATTATGATCGCTGTGAAGGTGTGGGAGAAAGACAGGTGTTTTAATGCACAAGCGTGTCTTCCTTTGATCATGAATGTAAAGTGAGGTCTGATAACACTAGCAACTGTCAGAGTGTAGGCCGCAGAAAAAAACGTGCAAATAATATGATATAACTTAATTTTTAAATATTTATTTACAAAATCCTGCTGACAATACGACCTGATGCAGGTTTCTTATTCAGTGTTGTCATAAACGCTTTTTTTTTTGGGGGGGGGGGG
>JYFJ02004529.1:0-31463 GCA_000934665.2 Catajapyx aquilonaris
TGCAATTCCTCCATCAACTAATTGCTACAAGCTTCAGCAAATAGGACACAGCACATCTGGAATTTATTCCGTGATCATCTCTGGAAAAGAAGTCAAGGTGAGGCTCACGGAAATAAGTTTTGTTTACACTATACATTGTGTGGAATTAATTGAATTAGCGTCACTGACTAATGTCGTCGTGTCCTCAGGTGTATTGTGATATGGAGTCTGGAGAAGGAGGCTGGACAGTGGTACATAAAAGAGACAACATAGAGCCTCACGTGGACTTCAATCGAGGATGGGCAGATTACAAGAGAGGGTTTGGTGATCTGAATGGGGAGTTCTGGCTGGGTGAGTTACACTCTGTCACTTGTCACCATCACAGCTCAACCCGTATTGTCCCACCCCGTACAGGTCTGGACAACATCCACGGACTGACCAGTGACCCTGCCACTCCGATGAGACTCCGGATTGACCTGGAGGATTGGGAGGGGGAGGAGAGGGTCGCCTTGTACCACACTTTTAGAGTCGGAGGAGAGGAGGAGAAGTACAATCTCACTGTGGGAGGGTACGGGAAGGGACCGGGAGGTGACCCAGGGGACTCTTTTGCCTTCTACCACAATGGGCAGGCCTTCACCACAAAAGACCAGAACAACGATCGTTCGAGTGGATCGAACTGCGCAGAGCAGTTAAAGGGTGGTTGGTGGTACCTTAATTGTCATTATTCCAATCTGAACGGAGTTTATCTCAAGGGAGAGCATGGCCAACTCCAACAAGGTATCATCTGGCGCTACTGGAAGGGATTATACTACTCTTTGAAAAGAGCAGCCATGATGATCAGACCCAGATAAACGACCAGTAATGCATTCGATTAAAATAGTTACATGCACATTATTTTGTGTTTTTAAAGATTTATTGTAGCTCATCCCCCTCAGTGATTGCTTATAAAGGAACTTGTTTGATGCTTGAATAATTGCTGTGGGATTTGGATAGAGAGACATTAATGTGAATGCTGTCAGAAAAAACGTCACGATTAATCACTGGAGATCGCCTTTATATAAAAGGTCATTTCAGGGCAGGAAATGTTCCACTGCTCAAACCTATCCTAACTTTCCTGGCCTTCCTTGTCACATGGGTCACATGGCATGGGTGCGGTATACGGAGTATACGGACAATAATAATTATATTCTTTGCTTACTATACATTTTCAGTCTATCACAACTGTATCTATCACTAGATATTATCAAACACCATGTCCGTGACACTTCCTGGTGTGGCTTTCAATTTTTGTTCAAACACCTCTTGAACGATGCTTACAATGTATTACATTCAATTGTAGTTTTAAAATCACCATCTCATTAGTGGTAATCAAAAATATATTAGCTTTTGGTTGTGCATGTTTAGTTAACAATGTTTCCGAAATATTTACCACCATTGATTATTATTATCATACCGCTGATAGCTGAACCCGTGGATACCGTGTACTTTATGTCAACAATATGTAAGTCATGCTTGTACTATTGCATATGTACCAATTGCGCGTGTAAATTTTGGCACTAATAAATATATACTATGCGTAAAATACAATCAAACGGCATTAGGGTATTAATTTGGGAAGAATTACATTGGAAGTGGTTCCCTCACCTAAAAAGTCACAACATCAAAATGGGATTCACTACATTGTTCCTTTCATCCTAGCATGATGCAACCCAACATATCCCTATTTGTGTTGCAGTCGCTTGGCGCAGTTTAAATGGTGGCCTCCCATTGCTCTAGACTCTAGTCTGCAAAACACTGTTGTGTGTGTCTTGTTATTATGTTAATGCACTCGTTTAGTTTCAATTAATTTTTCCGTTTGAAATTTTTAAAATTAATTTAAATTTGTGAAGTCACTATTCAGTAATTTACACTGGTCAACAAAATGGAACTTTTTGTTCTCATCATGAATAAAAAATACTTTTTTTTTCTGGATGAACTTTTCACGCTGATTCCAAGTTTTTTTGCTACGATTTATCATGGCTCAACATTCACCTTGAATTCAAAAGAAGATAATTGTTGACGTCATTCGAGTAAATAAACAGGTTAGCACCTGAGGGTTCGGTGCCTTCTATTTTTTTTAACCTTTTACAAACAAGATGCCAGTCGTGTAATTGGACGGTGTTACGGAATAATGGGTCAACCAACAAAAAAAATGTCAAAATTGAGTTAAGCCGAGGAACTGTGACGACCCAGGGTTCGCCCCGGGTTCGCCCCTAGCTAGCTCATACCAAGAAAACTAGGTGGGTTCCTTGAGCACTGGTATTTATTGACCTTCTCGGTCCCAAGCTGAGTACAGACTGACTTTTACAACCAAAACCCGCTGGGAGGGAAAGCTGGGGAAAGGCAGGGTTCCACCACCAATAGGATGGTCAGGGTCAAACCCTTACATTACCCTCCCTCTTTGAAAACCTCATTTACATACAAAAACAAATTACATCCAACATAAAGCCATAAAAACAAAAGCAAAAAAAAAAATCACTTGGTTTCCAAAAGTCTCTATAAATGAACAAATGCTTCCGCTTCACACCACAGCAAAAACCACACAAAAAAAATGCACCTCACACAAAGCACAATCATAACAATGAAATCCCATTCATTCCTAGAAAGTTTTCTCCCCCATCTCCCAACAGGACCCCCGATTAGTTACAGAGGTGGGGGACAAGGCTCCTTGCCTTACTGCAGGGGGACTGTACAACAGGCTGACCCCAGGTACAGATTGACGGACCGACCCTTAACAAAGGGACCCACTCTCTTTTTGTCCTCGCAAAAGCAGGTCAACTGCCCTCCAAGAAAAGCGACGCTTCCTTGGCGGAACATACACCCAATGGATAGTGCATCACTTCATTCAGTCCAAATTATGGTGGCGAAATCTGCATACTTCTCCCACAAATGATCGGAAGGTCAACTCACAAATAGTGTGCATGGAGATGTTGTTATGCAATAATGTGTCAACCCATGAAAAATGTCAAAATCGAGCTAATCATAAGAACATTATATACCTAAAGGATCCTATACTTTATTCAGTTAAATTCGTGCTGGTGAAATCTGCATGCTTTTGCCACAAATGACCGAAAAGAAATCCGAATTAATTTCACGTGCATTTTTTTTTGCCAAAAATTATTATCATGCGGGTTGACTCATTATTGCATAACACCGTCCAATTATGTGAAGGTGACATTTTTCCAGTAAATGCATTACATTTTATCATGCAGTAAAAAATGTAGGCTACAGCACAAAATACACTGTATCTAACAAATTACTCTAGTACTACGGTACATGATTATATTCACTATACGTCGTTACCTGGTGAAAGGCACAATACTACAGTAATATGACCTATCATGAGAGAATTTCACTAACGGACCTGCCTGTACTGGATCCCTTCGCGATTCATGTCTTTCACCTTCTTCATTGTTATGCGACCAACGTAAGCAGCCACAAACGAGATGGCCGGAATCTTCAGCACAACTGTGAAGAGAAGAGTCAGAAGACGAAAGTAAGCCTGTTTGTACCATGGCACTACCTGACGCAAAGCCTCGACAGCTTGGGGCAAGTCGTTCACCCATGCCAAGAACATGGCCACACTCTCAGGGAACACGCACAGTAGTCTGAAGAATGGGGTGACCATGTTACCACTGTGGAAAATAATCCTGCCGAAGAACTCCTGGTCCTTGTTGAACGTGTTTGGATGGGCAACAATCACATTGTTCTTGTACTCGATCAGGAGGCTTCTCATCTGCTGGAGGTTGCCAAAAAATGGGTTGTACCTGTCCTCTACGCCGACATGGTATGTGATGACTCGCATTAGGTAGATGAAGTCCTCCATCTCTTGGTCTGTTGCACCGTGGAGGCCTACCTTATGAGGAGCAACGATGGCAGCGTTGGACAAGTTCAGAGACATCATGATGAAGTCGTATTGGGTCATGTATGTCTTGTCCTGGGGTATTTGAGGAGGGTACGCGAACGAGGACCGAGGAGGCACGACTGCAGACAGCTTTTGAAACAGTGTGCACTTGCTCTCTATGTCAGGTTCTTTGGACATGTCCATCTGAGCCTCGACCACGTTGTGTTTAAACTTGTTGGAAAAGTCAGCCAGTCGGGTGTGCTTACGAAGGACCCTCTTCATGCTCCTGTATGCGAGGTCATTTTGGTCCCACAGGTCACCCTCGTACCATATCAGGAGGTTGGAGTACAGGCCCATGCTCAACTGGAGGCAGCTCTGGACGCCCTCGTAAGTAGTAGCCCACGGCTAAGTACGGAGCCTCATGGAAAAATTCCGCAGTGTCGCCACCGTCTATGCGAGTTTAACATGGGAAAGCGCTACTGCGGCCATTTCTGTAACTAGTAAATATGCGTGGGAAGAGTCTCCAGCCAATCAGGAGGCTCGCCGAGAAGCTACGCTTTGAAAAGCAGCGGCGGCCCGCGCGGCAGTGGCAGCACCGTCGCCCGAGTTGGCGAAATAAAAATCCGCAGCNGATCGTGCTTCTGGACCGACATCGTGAAGAGAAGTGATCCCAAAAAGTCTCTCATCGTTTATTCCGGGGCAGGTGGTATGATGCAAGGAATGCGTGTTCTTTGGTGTATTTATTGCTCAAATTACCTTCTGTGTAAACTGAAGTGTAATATTAGAATACAGTATGTTCATAAAGAGGAAGATAACAAACACGTAACAGCATTTTCATAACAACAGCAATAATACTAAAATGATGTAACATTTGAGGGTAACCTGATATTCTTTAATAAGAAACTATGAATTGAAAATAAATTATTAAACGCAGGATCCACCCTTTGTTTAATTATTGAACTTAATTTTGTCTATCTGTGACCTAAGTAAACACCATGCCAGATCAATATCCGAAAAATGTAATTCTATTACCTGCCTTTTAAATAATTCTCCCAGAAGATTACGCCAGTGCAGTGCAGTGGTTACACAGCGCCTTCACACCACATTTTTATAATTTTTTTGATGGTGTTAAAAATACCGTATTTACGCGCATAAGACGCACCCCGGTTTTGAGGCGAAAAATCGTGGAAAATCGGTTGTTGACTCATATAAGACACACCCAGATTTATTGCCGTAGTTTGGGAACTACTGGCCTCGAGCTGCCGGCAGTAACCTCGTGTGCAATGCATGTGCGTGTGGAATCCACTAGAATCCAGTAATAAAAATAAAAAGAGGCAGTAAAACTGCAGAAAACTATTCTTTCTCTGCTCGGTGAGATTAAAAGTAAGAAAGAAGTCCATATATAGGTGGGGGTTGGTTCGTGTCACAGGGATGTGTGATAATCAAATTTAATTCAAAACATTCGTGCGTTGGGGCTGGGAATAATTAGGCAGATATCGCTTTTATGTACTCCTCCGACTCTCATACTCTGCCTAATTCTTCCCAGCCCCAAAGCACGAATGTTTTGAATTAAATTTAATTATCACACATCCCTATGACACGAACCAACCCCCCCACCTATGGCCTTGTTTCTTACTTTTAATCTCACCCAGAGGAAGAATAGTTTTCTGCAGTTTTACTGCCTATTTTTATTTAATTCTTTTCATCATCAGAATAAAGTGAAAACCTGCTGATGCCCCCCCTTTCGCCCCAAAATTTTAGCCCCCCCTTCAACCTCCTGTGGGGGGAAGTGGGCTCCAGACTGGGCCCCCCCCTCCCAAGTATATCCGGTCTCGGTACAGAAAGGGAGCGAGAGCCACAAAACTGACACTTTCGAAATCGCCTCGAAACTCAAAAAGTAAAGGTTTATCTCAAAAAAAAAAGGTAGGCAGAAGAGCGCTTCCTGGGAACATTGCGGATCTAATTACACATTGTATGACCCTCTACGACGCACCGTTTAGGCTGTACCCTTGTCGAAGTAACGACACATTTTTGAACTTTGACCCCGGATGGCCATAGTTGTTGTTTATCTATCTAAAGTTTGAAAGTGGAGTGAGCGGAGTGTAAATCTTGTTTCCGATTTGAAATCGATTAACACGATCGCGAGTTATGAAGTCGGGAAATTAACATCCCACCAAAAACATTTCTGTAAAAAAAAGGCCTTGTTCTCCTGGCTGCTTGGCCGTCAAAAGTGGTGAGATCTGAAATACGGCCAAGTTCAACGTCGTTGTCAATTATACTGGCATCCTCAACTTCTTCAACCTAAACCACTAACTTTATTTTTCCAGGTCGACCTTAAGTTTAATCATCAAAAAATTTTAATGGAATTTCTCTTGCTGTAACTTGGCCATTGCTCTTAAAACATTGAAACAGTTGTAGAATTCAACAATATCTCGGACATGAGCAATGGCCAAGTGACATCAGGAGAAATGACATTAAATTTTTTTCAAGGGGGTAATCACTTCGGTACTCCGGTGTACACCTGGGAGTGGTACTCCCTGGTACTCCTCAGGCACCTCACTCTTTATTACTCCGTGGTACTCCTTGAATTTGGTACTCCAGTGTACACTTTTCAGTCGAGTGATTACCCCCTTGATTTTTTTTAAATGATTAAACTTAAGGTCCGCCTGGAAAAACAAAGTTAGTGGTTTAGGTTGAAAAAGACCCGGCGAGAACTTGGCGGGGGCACTGCCGTGCCCCCTAATTTAATGCTCATTAAAACACATTACACACATCCCTGACCCTGCACCGTGCTTTTCAACACACCATGACATATATGCTTCGAATCACTCTGCATCCAAAGCATCAATCAAATAATACCTCTTTACGACCAATGAATTAACCCACACATTGCTCATTTAACCCTTGCAGGAAAATTATGACAACAAAAATAATTTGACAAAAAGAATATGTGTAACAAATTGTTTGACATTGAATGTGAAGAGATCATAAAAATAACTAGGGAAAAAAACAATTTCTGTACCAAGTGATTAGCATTGATTAATAAGAAATAAAAAATAATAATTAGACAAAAAATCTACATATAAAAATGTTGGACATTGCAGGTGAGAGTATGAAAATAACAACTGCTCTGTAAACTGAAAAGCATTAAGTGAGCACTGAGTGAGCATGAAGCATTATAAATAGGCCTACCTTGCTCAGTGGGAGATGCAGTATTAGTGAGCCTCTTTTAATGCTTTGCGGTTTACAGTGGACAGAAGCACTGGCGCTTATTGTGTATCTGCCCAACAATACCGTTCGTCTGTGTCTGCCGCAGGCCAACAAATGTTATTGTGGCTTTGCCAAGCACATTCCAGCGATTGACCAAGCCGCAATAACATTTGTTGGCCTGCGGTGCACGGACGACAGTAGGCCCTATTGTTGGGCAGATATGCAGACTAGCATCACCTTCAATGACCCAACCAAAGGGCCGCCCCGGTGCGGAGATGACCATCCATCCGAAGAGCATCAATCGGTGTGTCTGCCCCGAGTCCCTCTGTACAGCCTCGCCTCTTCGGCTGGACCCCAGGGCCGCCGCCCCCGGTGCTCCTCCTAGGGCGCAAAATGAGCTCTGTTAACGCATTTAACTGTAATGAGCTGTAACACATTTTTGAATCTTTGAGTGAGTATATTTGAATATTTAAAATATTGTTAATTAATAATTTACATTTAAATATAAATGTACAGACATAATAATTTTGACCAACTTGGAATTTATCGAATTCAAACGCCCGCCAGCCAGGGTGACGTCACGAGATGACTTCGCGCGGATTGGCTGAAGTTGCAATTATTAGAGTTTTTAATCATTTTTAATAAAAGTAAAATAATACGATAATTTTTCCGAAAATACGATAATTTTTTAAGGTTAGGCATGATGTTTCTTTGATCCAGTTTTTCCCAATCTGGCACCATGTTTCCTTAATTCCTTTGCTTGGTGTCCATCATGGGTGTCCATGATATTCATCTGAAGATGATCTGAAGGGAGCCTGAATGACCACCAGAAGCTGCACAGGAGCAGGGGCAGAGGTACAAGGCAGAATAAGAAACAAGTTGGAGGAAAGGGAAATGATATTTTTTATTTTATTAGAGGCTAAGGAACGTAGAAGCTGCATAAGACGAAGCTAGTCCCGCCAGCGCAGACCTGTAAGCATGAAGGGCAACGGCACACTGCGGCAGCTGCACGTCAAGGTGAAGGGGACGGACAGAGTGTTGCATTGCGTGGGAGATTACGAGAGGAGACTCCGCATAGCGGAGGCGAGGGTTGCGGCCCTGCAGGGAGGCCTGCAGCGGGAGCGACAGGCAAGACGCAGGATGGCTCGTTACGTTGCCGGCACGGGGAGAGCCATGCGAGGTGTGATGGCACGCTTCCGACACCTGGAGAGGCAGTTAGCACGACTCCAGCAGGCCCAAGGAGCCAACGTGCAGACTGTCCAGGACACCACGGACACCAGCAATGGGATGGACACATGCGGAGAAGACCAGCAGCATCCGGACAAGGAGCAGACTGGTGACGGATCAAACGGTGGGCTGACCACAGCAGACGTCTTCATGTAAAACTGATGGGGGGGCCAAGTCTTTACTCTTCACTCCAGCCATGTAGTAGTAGTGCCAATGTGCCTTGAATAATAATCGTACCGAATTAAAAGGTCATTAAAGGTACAATCATGTCGCAGTAATCATATTTCCATTCCTATCCGTAATGCTGCTTTACAGTTCCTACGTGGACCATATCAGATGAGCCAGGTACACCCCACATTATTAATGCAATGATATTGAAAATGCAGGTGGCACAACCAGATTTTCTGTTAACCCTTAACTACGTAGGTGGAGCCTGAGAGGCTCCAACTGCTATTTAAACGCATGTAACTTTTTAAGTAAATGGTTTTTGCCCCCCCCTGTCCTTCCGTGACTTTGTCACAAAAACCTTCCTAAAGCATGAATGAAAAGAAGAAAAAAATATTTTTAGTTGCCATTCTTTGGTTGAAAAAAATTCATAACGAGGAACAGGTGCCACCTTGGAGCCGCTCAGGCTCCACCTACATAGTAAAGGGTGCTGTTGTTTTTCCTATCTCCGTGGAGAGCATCTGAATAGGGAAAACGACTGCACCCTTTACTATGTAGGTGGAGCCTGAGCGGCTCCAGGTGCGACATGTTCCTCGTTACGAATTTTTTCTGTCGGAATATGCTGACTCTGCGTGTGATTTTTACCGTTTTTAGAAGCCTAATTATCTGAACTGCATTTCCTGTATGTGAAAAGTACAATATAACAATTGAGCTGATAAGAAGATAATTAAATGTACGGTTGGAGCCGCTCAGGCTCCACCTACGTAGTTAAGGGTTAAGATATAATGTGCTTGCATCGGCTTAACATGCACTTGTTGACAAACAAAATATTAGCGCCGATGGAAATTAGCCTGAAGGCTAACATTGAAGCTTTGAACATTGAAGCTAACAATAATAAATTTATTATTATTATTATTAGAATCACTACATTTCCCTATGAGGGGCAGTGAGCGATGAAGGGAGACGCAAGCCAACCCAACATAATTATGAACTAAATTAAAACTTGTCCCTTCCCATCTCAGATGACATTCCCCAAGACATTCCCTCATAGGGAAGTGTCGTGATGATGATGAAGATGGATGATGAAGATGATGATGATGATGATGATGATGATGATGATGATGATGATGATGATGATGATGATGATCATCATTTCATTTACCCTTTTGAGGGGCCTAACAATAATAAAAAAATAAAATGAAAAGCAATAACAATAACAATGATGATAATTTTGTATTGAGAAATAATTGCAGGCAGATTTACATTACCAAAAATAACATTAGATTAAAAATAATTCCGAAAAAAAATAATATTCATGCCAATTGTAAACTAAAGCGAACGGTCCATAAACCAGGAAACGTGACGTCACGCTTTCCAACTAAAGCGAATAGTCTACTACTGACGTCACGTACCAAACTAAAACGAACAGACTACTGCTGACGTCACGGCGCTCAAATTGAACGCAGCAAAAAAAAAAATTGGACGATTCCATTTTCCAGTCGTTGGTCGGAGGGGTGTGCAGGTAGTTGGGTAGGGCTGCCAACCACCCTCCAACTCTCCCTGGCCGCCCCCCCACCCACGAACGAACGCCCCACACTTGCAACGCAGAAGCTGACCAGTTCGGACCTAGAAAAATGTTAGCAGCTCGTCGCCTGTTCACGGCTGCCCTGGGCAAGAAGAAGTGGAGGCCGACCCAATGTTGTGTGCGACACAAGACTGAAAGCAGGAAGGAAATGATGGCGTCGATGCCAGTCAGAGACGAAGGGACGTCCGGAGAAAGAGGCGCCGACGTCGATCTCCTAGGAGGAAAAGGGTAAGCATAAAAAATACCACACCCCACCGAAAAAATTACCCCCTCCAAAAAGTCAAAATCTGGCCCCTAAAAACCCCATCAAAAAATAGAAAAGTGGCCTCGAGGCCGCCCTGGGGGGCTGCCCCGGGGCGAACACCTTGCTGGTGGGGGCAATCATCAGTAAAATCGAACACAATTTTCTCCTCCGAATTTTGAACACTTTCAGTCCCAGTTTTAAGCCCCAATTTGCACCCGGATCTGGTCATAAAAATGGGCATAATGTCCAATCTGAAAGTTAATCAAATATAGCGTAATTTAAGTGTGAAAATCGTGTTTTGATGTTCTAGAAAATTCCTGATTAAAAAAAAGAACGTGTGTCCAAAGATGGCGGCCAAGCGAGCGTTTGGAAGGCTTCCCATTCGAACGATCCAAAATGGCTGAAGGGGGAATCTGGAGCCTTGTTTTGCCGGCACAGGAGGACGTCTGTGGCCCGCCAGAATAGTTCGCGTTTCCCCCCGCAAGTGCCACGCCCTTGTCGTAGTAAGGGATGGAAAAATATGGGGAGAAAAAATTTGGCAAAAATTTTGTTTGGACTATTGGAGGTACTTGTACATTGCATTTTAACCATTTTAAATGCCTTTTGAAGGGGTTTGGAGGACATAGAAATTTTTGTGAAGAGTTGGTAACGTTGGTGGGCATGACGGGAAAGGTGACGGACGTTGGAATAGTGAGGCTGTGCGTTAACTGACTGCTATCCATTCTTTTGAATGTAAAATGACTTGTAAAATCGTTTGCAAAATATATTTAAGTATAATATTATTGCTGATTAACTGTGTAGAGAGGACTTTGCCATTTTTGAGCTCTGTAATTACAAACGTGTTACGGAAGTTGAAATGTCGGCCAGTAACAATATGCCAAATTTTTCTTTGCAGTACCGTACGTTAAGTACCTGCAAAAAGTAATGTCACGCTGTTTTGCGATGGCGTCCGCACATGTTGTTTATCATGTGCGATGCATTTACGGGTGGAATCCACAACCCATGCTAAACAACAAGCGCGGACGCCGTCACATAACAGTGTGACGTTACTTTTGCGGTTAATAGTACATAATATGGCGCAGGGAATCGCAGTATTTAATCATGAAATCGGCTGATTGCAGTCGATATAAGTGCAGAATATATGGCAGTTATGTCCCCCCCTAATAATGACCCAAAGGTCAGAGAATGGGGTATGTAATAAATAAATTATAAGTGCAGAAATTTCTTCAGTATTCCTGGCAAGTAAGATGTCGTAATTTGTATGGTGTACAAAAATAATTGGAGGTTTGTATAAAAAAATTAGAATTAATTAAATAGTACAGGGTGTAGTTTTTTGCACTACTAGCGATTGAAATAGGTCCGACTTGGACTAGACATTTCGCATTTTTTGTGTGTAAGTGACTCACCAATGTAGGATTACATGGCATAATATTGTAAATTAACAAATTAGCTATGTCATCAGTAGTTGTTTTTAATGCTGATTTATGTAGTTTATGTAATGCGACAGCTTCATGATTAAGAATAGTAATAAATTATGCCCATTACTGATGGATTGCAGTTAAGAGAACAGAACAAAGTTAACTGAACTTGTGGGCAGTACACGTCATTTCTGCCGTGGTGGATGTGAGCTGAATTATGAAACACAGCATTAGGCAGCGAATTTTAAGTTATTGTCGAATATTGCGTTATAGTTTATGCTTATCTTGACTGGCGTCAACCATTTGCCTGCGCTGTTGTTGTATATGTATTCAGAGATTGTAGTAATAAGAGCAGGGTAGCTAACCTGCAAGTATGTACGGTATGAATAGTTGTTGGTTAATTAATAATAATCGTAACAATAACATTGATTGTGGGGAGTAGTTGATTAATGGGAAATATTGATCCATTGATGAATTCTGGTAGTTCGAGATTGAATCACTGCCCAACATGCTATGAGCATGTCTAAAGCATCGATGATTGTTACGCAACTGTTCAAAGTGTCATCATTTGGTATTTTTCATTGACATGTTGGAATACATTCTTCGGCTTGATGGTATAGCAACTAGGAAGTGGGAATTAACTCTTCCCAGCTATTCATTATGGGTAGTGTGTTGCAAGGTCATTCGGGTCATTAGTGGGGTGCAGGAGGGGGGAACTGACTGCATATTGCAGTGCAGAGTTGTAGAGCAGCAGGCTTTCTTAGAGATTATGATGCACAACTGGTATTTCAAAAGTGCATATTTTTTAAGCATAAAAAGGAACCAGTGATGGTGATAAACCTATTTGTGAAGTAAGTTGCCATTTTATGCCATAAGTTTGCTATTGGAAACTGACTGTTCAGTGCTTTATTGGCAGATTGGCACTGTTCAGGGAGCCATATTGCCACAGGCGGTATGGGTTACGGTATATTCATGTTGCAGTTAGGTTATCTGAAATTAGCGTACTTTGTGTAACGAGCTGCGGTGGGGCTCACAATGGAAGAATGCATTGTTTTTGGTATGTTGCGATAGTGTGTTGCATTTGGAAAATTTAGGCAGTTATGGGGTATTCAAATCTCGTTAGGTTTTTGAGTAGTTCTCTACATTACCCAGAGGACCTGCAGTGACTGTCTGCGCCAAGGAAATCTTTGTAACAATGCTTAACCAAAAGATATGTAGTGAGGGATAATTTAATTGCACAAGTTTGCTCCTACATTGGAATTGTACTTGAGCGTGTTGCTTTTGTCTGCATTACAGGAAGGACTACTTTTTCCCAGATGAGAACACTCCGAACCTCATGTTTGACGGAACGAGGTTTGCCGACCTTCCAATATGCCACGTGCAGGTGTCCAAGAACAACACGATCATGACCCTGTCAGATTCTGCAGGTGAGTTTCATGCGAAATTTGAGTCTATAAAGAAGCAGCCTTGCAATGTGCGTGCCTTTTCTGATGTAATTGGTTGGGGAAGAAACCTACAAATTGGCTTTCCTTTGCTTGCAGGGAAGATTATGTTTACGCGGTCATGTGGGATGGAGGGATTTAAACACACCAGGAAAGGCACCAACATTGCAGCTCAGGCCACTGCGGTTTCCGTGTCAACAGTAAGTCAACTTTTAGTGGGAGCAACGTATCTCGGGTACGGTAGTCAAAAAGAAAATGTGGTTCGTGGGATACAAAAATCATGAAATCATTGTTGTGGCGGCGAAATTCGCAATTGCTTCAGATATTGCATTGGCAAGAAAGAAAACATTACTTTTTGTGGATACACTTGGCAAATGCTAGTTAATATCTGAGAAACACCTCTGTGACGAAATGGCCAGCCATGAATCTCATTAGCGTGTGCTTTAATTTTCAGAGGGCTCTAGATCGTGGTGTGAAGACCATCCGGGTTAAAGTCGGTGGCCTGGGACCTGGACGAATGGTAAGCATCATAATTAGCTCGTGTTGTTCATTCCAGACGTTGAAAGTGGTTCCATAAATTTATGTGAATGTGGTTTTTTTTGTCTCATTCTCAGGCAGCCATTAAAGGCCTCCAGATGGGTGGCATGAACGTTGTATCTGTAACAGACAGCACGCCAATTTCGTGGAATCCTCCTCGAGCCAGGAAAGTGAGAAGAATATGATCGCACGGCCATTCTTTGCTGCGGAAAACAGAAAGGTGAGGGTTTTGGTCAATGTGAACACGTTAAAAGATTGAGTAGATATGCATGGATGTGCTTATTTTTGTGGGAGCGGAGAAGCAGTACCATGGACAGGTAAGTCCTGAGCAGCTGTGTGTAGTGTGGAATGAAAGTAACCATATCGATGCTTCCCATCGGGTCAAAAAAAAGTCAGATTTTGTCCATTAACCTCAGTACAATTTGCACCAAATGTGTACCAGCCGAATTTTAAATTTCAACCCAGGTGTGCCGGATCTGCTAGTAAAAATTAAGGTTTAGGTGGAATTTAGCCTGGGATATAAAATGTGAGAAATATCCTCGTGAGATGATTACAAAAATGCCCAATAGTGATCAGATTTTGACCTGTGTTTTTGGAAGCATATTGCTGTGCATGAGGCATGTAGGCAGGTGCAAAGATGTAGCCAGGGAGCGATGTAGCTCAAAATATTGTGGGCTGTTCCCTACCCAAATTTAAATCTTGGCTATGTCTTTGGACAAGTGGTACCTGGCTTCTGCGACAGATTTAGACAACTGGGAAGCCGCAGGTCCTTCCTGGTGAAATATAGGGCTTGTTGCAGTGGGTAAATTCGCCTATGGCCAACACTATCCAGCGTAGGCACCAGTTTGGCATATGTAGGTCCAAATTGGTGCAGGTCTGCCTTGATGGGAGGGAAGCATGTGAAAGTGGGCCTGGTGGAGTCTCCAGGCCCACTTTTATGTGCTTCCCTAGTGGGGTGGTGATATGGGGCTGACCTGGAGGCTCCCCCCTCAAGGCCATTGAATATCCATGATGGGTATTTCTTGTGCTGTGTGATCTTATCAGGGGTCTTTCCCCACATAATGGAATCATATGATTCCTTGAAAACACCTGTAGTTTGCAGGTGTTGTTCAGTAGTGGAGGTGCCTTTTTATTTTTCTTGAACTAAGAATGCGTGTGCTGATTGGTTCAGCTCAATAAGTAAAGGACACCACACAGTAGTTATGCTACATTTTAGTGAAGAGAAGGAATTCTTGGTTTATATCAGTGTGGCTGTGTCTGACAAGAGTTGTTGGTGGAATGCTCCGGTGCACTGTGGAAGGCTGAATGTCACATCAGGGTTTTTTCCTAATCATGTCCGGTGTTGTTGGAGCACCACTAGGAAGAATGGAAGAGCCATGTGATCATGCTTAACAATTCTTTCATGCGGAGGCATCTGACACCATTCCTGGTTGTAATTATGACAATTGACAATAATTGTTGTGAATACTGTATGGTGACAGGATGAATTATTTGTCCATACAGTATTATTGGAACTGACATGAGGGTCATATTTTAGTATCTCAAGGAAAGGGATGTGGTTCCAATACAAAAGCTGCCCGGTACTTGTGAAAAGCATTCATTGCATGTGTTGGGAATTTTGCTCTGTAATTGTTTTTACACAAATGCATTAAGAGAATGAGAACTGCACCTTCCCCCCCCCTTTCAAAAGTACAGTTGACTTCGGGTATAATAGCCTCTGTGCTGTAATATGTTCTTGGTTATAGCATACTTCAAAGACTGGTCCCACCGTACTCATGTGGCCTGTGTGTTTGGCTATAGCAGACTGATTTCCGCTGTTGTGTGAAGTCCGTTATATTCGGAGTCTACTGTATTTGATTTCCATAAGATCATTTTCCTTGCGAAGCATGTGGAGGAGGTTTACCCCCATTATTGCAAAATAATGTTCTGCACCTCATGATGTAAGACATGAAAGCAACATGTGCGTTAATGTTCTGCCTTGCTGACAAAGCAAGTGAGGAACATGCCTGCAGTGATTGTAGTGTGTAACAATACATTGAATGTGCACACCCAAGTGGCTGCTGTATGCAATACATGCATTTGATGTGGTACAAGCAGGTTCAACACAAAGTGGAACCATTATTAGTGTCCTGCACTGCAAAAATTACAATAGGCACATTAGATATCCTCAATGGTTGTGCATCATTTTGCTTGATTAGAAACGATGATTTGTATGATTGGCTGCCATTTATTTTTTTATGCAGAGTGCTCCTGTGCACGTCTTCAGATACATTCCATTGCTTGCTTGTTCAACACCAGTACTTCCACTTGTCACACCAACTCTTCATCAGAGCAAAGAAATGTTCCTGGTCACTTGTTTGCGGCACAGAGCTCTTGTAATACTGCTGATTTTGATAAGTGAGGGTGGAATTTGCTTTGGATATTGAATTATTGATGGATTTTGGGCAGACATCATTCTGACAATCATCTTAAGATATTACTGAAGTGCATGTGTGCACATTTGTTGCTTGTGAGCATTGAAACTGCCCCGTGTAAGAAATGAACCCTTTGCCACCCTTCATATCAGCAGTTCTGGTGCTTTGGGCTTGTATCAACAGTTGAAGAATCAAGGGGTTTCAACCTGTTCAAGGAGTTTGAACCTGTTCAAGGGTTTGAGCCATTGAAAGCCTTGAGGCCAAGCCTCAACATCTCAAGCTTCATTGAACTCAAGTGGTTGAAAGCCTTTGACGTTTGACTACATTGAGCCTTACACACCATGTAGCAATGGCCATATATGACCCTTCCATATAATTGACACTGTGGTTTACGAGTTATTTTTCGGGAATTGCCTCCAGAACACACGTGATCGATGTTGAAGCATTCCACATCCAACAAATGATCAGAACAGCCATACTGATCCGACATTTGACCAATGATTGCAATGGACATGTGCATCTTTATTCATTTCAGTTCCTGGCGCAGGTGCAGCCGCCGTAGACCACAAGTCAACCGTGCAACCCCAGTCAGCGGTGAGGCGTAGTACTGACACTGTGTTAAACATTTTTATACGATTGCCACTGTGTGGCGGAAATGTCGATGTGCCAAACGCATCTTTGTGGTCCTCCACGTTGATCTCAATGAAGTTGTGTGGACTGAATGCAGTTGTTTCTGTCAAATTTCCTGCATACAAATCCAATCTCAGAGCAGCATTCCTAAGGAAGGCGTAGCGATGGTGCAACACTGGATATGAATCCTGAGACTCACAGAACATTTCAACGATACATCCAGCGGAACTTTACAGACATCTTGAATGGTCTGGATGATGTGCAGAGTTGCACGTTTCTACTGATGTGTCAGTATCGCACATACACAGTTTTGCACCATCAGCTGCCCAAAGAAGCCTCCTTCAGAGTTCTACATGTGTGCCAGTGGTTGTTGCAATGAGCCAGTACGTTGCTCATACTCTTAATGAACACACTGTGTGTTACATGTATCCTTTACCAGTATGGCATGTGCAGTTTTGCACTATTGGCTGCCTAACGTCTGCTCCTTCAGAGGTCTACAAGTTTGCCAGCAGCGGTCGTTGCAGTGAGCCAGTACGCTGCTCATAATCTTAATGACCACACTTACCAGTGCGTTACATATTGGCTGCCTAAAGAAGCGTCAGCTCCTTCAGAATTCAACGCGTTTGCCAGCAATAGTCGTTGCAACGAGCCAGTACGTTGCTCGTACTCGTAATGAACACACCTTACAGTGCGTTACATATCGGCAGCCTAAAGTAGCTTCTGCTCCTTCGGAATTCAACGCGTTTGCCAGCAATGGTCGTTGCAACGAGCCAGTACGTTGCTCGTACTCATCATGAACACACCTTACAGTGCGTTACATATCAGGCAGCCTAAAGAAGCATGTTCTCCTTCAGAATTCAACGCGTTCGCCAGCAATGGTCGTTGCAACGAGCCAGTACGTCTCTTGTACTCTTAATGAACACAGTGTGTTCCATGCCCAGTACGTTGCTCACACTGTTAATGAACACACCTGACAGTGCGTTACATCCTATCCCAGTATGTACAGTATGTACAGTTTCGCACCATCGGCTGCCTAAAGATGCATCTCCGCTCCTTCAGCAACGTACAGACTGTATGGCTATCGCAACGAGCCTTTACCAGTACAACGTTCCTCGTACCGTACAACAGCCTAGTCACATTCATTGCTTCTCGGTGAAGCTTTTCTTGACAAGCCGTTCCTCGTACCGTACAACAGCCTAGTTACATTCATGGCTTCTCGGTGAAGCTTTTCTTGACAAGCCGTTCTCCGTACCTGCCTGAACGCAATGCTGTACGTTATCCAAATGCTGGCCTCGTCCGTACTGTTGTACGTTATCCAAAGGGCTTGATGGATACCAGTACCTTTCCAAATATGTCAAGCCCAATATTCCTCCAACACAAGTCCACCATTTTGTGAGCTGGGAAGTGTTCTTTTTTTCCATCGTGTGTAAATTCGCCTGGGTTGGCAGCCCTGCGCAGAAAACGGACGAGTCCATTTCATTTTCCACGGGGGGAAAGTAGGGAGTTGGCCTCTTCTCGAATACGGTAGTCTTTACTATGTACTTAAATAAAACCCCCCCGTCTCTTCATAATTTTTATATATATAAAAATATATATAAAAATCAAACAAACTGGGTGATATTACCGGGGAATGTACAGTGTGCAGATATTTCATTTAGCAATTTTTTTAAAGTAGGTTCGCGAAATACGGTTTTTCGAACCTCGCACCGTTGGGCGCAATGCATGCCGGGTAGGGTGGGTGGGGCGGGTGGAAAACGTCTGACGTCACCAGTGGCTATCCGGCAATAAGCAGCTTACAATAAGCTGCCTAACAAACCCACCACTGTTGACCCATCCCCAACCATCGTTACTGGCCTGCAACCATCAGAAATTGACCGCACATTATATTAAACACAATTACCGATGCAACCAGGGTGCGTACCGAGCAATTACATGTATTAGAACAATTGCTGAATGGTAGCTGCTTATTGTTGCGGATGAGCTGCTATGGGGGATTCGGCCCGTGCGAATCGAAAGCAAGATGGCGGATCGAACAGGAGCCGGATCGTTCTGTGCGGGAAAAGAACGGCTTTAAAACCCCGGGTAGTCAGGCCCTACCCTATCGAAGGGTACACGGATAGGAACCCCTGAACTTCCTACGGGATATACACCCTTGGAATAACCCGCCAGTTTGAAACCGGGGAAGTGGGGGGACCTAGAGTCGCCCCCCCCGTTCTTGCGTAGTTATGGAACCTTAAGATGGCGGACGATTGTTAGGTGGACTTTTAAATATTTATTTTAAAAGCCCTTTTCCAGTTTAAGTTTAATATCGGGCTTATTGGGCGCGTGGATTGGATTATTGAAAGTTAGGAGGAAATAGTGGTGGGTGGATTTGGTGGACTTTTGAAAAGTTGGGGGGTGATAACAGTGGGTGGTGACATACCAGCAGATTTAACAAACAAGAGGAGGACCATTGTTGGCCTGTGGACCACAGGTTGACAATGCCGCAGGTTAGTACCACCCCACGGCGGAGTAGGCCTAGTGACGTTACATAACCAGGCTTACTCGACGTTCAATAACTATGCCATGTTCCCCATACGCAGCTGCATTGTTGTGTTTGTAGCCAATTCCATGTTGTATTGTTGCGGTTTTTGTGCGTACTTGTTTGCGGTATATCCTGTGATTGCGGTACATTTGTTTTCCGGGGGCTATGTTGATCCGAAGTGGGGCTCCGGGTTCGTTTGGTGGGGTCCGGGTTGAGTGCCAACAATGCTGGTTTGTTGTGAGTGTTGCATGGTTTTTGGGGTCCCGTTGCGTTGCCCTGGGATAGGGTTACCGGGTGATACCCGAATTTTGGGGATTGGACTTGGACCCATTTTTGATTTTTCGTCGCAAAGTTTTTCGACAGCTGCTCCTCTACTGGTTGGATTATTGCCACAATGTGTTTGTAAAAGGTTGCGACTATTGTGACCCGAGTATTTCGCAGGGATTGTTGCAGGATTAATGTGGCCTAATTGGGACTGGGGGTTTAACACAAATTAAAAAAAAAAAAATTGCATTTGTTATTTATTACATTTTTAAAAAAGTGCAGTTTGCTCATGGTAATTGTGCAGCTGGCCTTTTCCTATGAAAAATTGACCATTACGTAATGTGAGGTGCAGCTAATTGTACCTATAAGTGCTGAGGATTTTCCAACATTGAAATACAAATCAAACGTCAATATGCGAAATAATAATAAAGTTTTTATTGAAATTGGGTACGTCATATGCCTTTTCAACATGCTATGTATTTATACAGTACACCAACATTGTAATGAGTAAATAATTGTGCACTATTACTTCAGTAATTCCTTTTAAAGTGGTGATTTTATATTTTGGGCTTGATTTTAAGCTTCTTAATCGTCATTTAGTACAGCGAAATTTATTTGACGATGGCGATTATGGCGCCTATACAGGGTGGTCCAAGTTCAAGTGTCGTTTTATAACGGCGATTAATAGCAGTGATTTTGCGATTACGTAGCAGCGACGCATAAAATGTCCCACTTAGGCGCATCTTCGGCGCAATCGAAGTGGGCAATTTTACACGTCGCTGCTACGTCATCGTTCAGCGCTTCTATTAATCGCCGGTATAAAACGACACTTGGACCACCCTGTATAACCTGTGCACATGCAGAAGTAACAATATTTATTAACTATCACCCGTGTACATAAGCTATGTGGTACAAATATGAGTCAACCCTTGTATTGAATACGTGTGGAACTATTATTTTCAGGCTGTTTTCTCCCTGACATGCATTGTAACTAATCTACAAGTTCTTACGGGAGAAGCGAGTCAACCAACGAGTCGTCTACAGAATTACGTATTGAGTATAGCTTGGTGATATTCCATGTGCATATACGATCTTATTATATACTGCTGCAAGTATTTGCAATCGAATGTGGTTTCGTGACGGCCGAGCTGCCATGTGCGACTATTCCCGTCGATGAAAAGGGTTGAGATGCTTTCCTTTTTCGTATTTTCAGGCCAGTCTGTCTTCAAGTGTTTATGGACATTTAAGAATATGTAGTTATAGATTTGCTTCACAAAATTAAGTGCTTTACCTACAGTTTTTGTGTAGCTGATGACCACAGGCATGCATGTACCTTTAACGAGAATGTAATTTGGACTAATATTAGCGCAATTCATGGATGTGGAAGGGAAAGTAATGTCCTGCGGCCAGGTTTTATTTGGATGATGGGAACCAGTCGTAGTAATTTTTACGCTAATTGAAATGGGGGGTAATAAAGCACTGTTCTGAAATAATGTATGAATGGAAGGGGACCTTTGAGTGGAAAAAAAATAAAGGCTACTTGGAAGAGGACTCGAAGAGGTAAGTGTCAGCCACTTTCAGCACCGAGCCTGCAGTCAACTCGCCGTCTCAGTAGTGCCGACCTTTTTGATACGTGTACCAGTTGTGAACAATGCAATGTAATGCTTCAATACCTGGTTATCCACCTTGCTCCAGCAATAAATCTTATCAAATACTGTAATGTACCATCTGTTTTGTTTTGTATTGCCTTAGTTAAATTATGCAGTAGTTGACATAATGTTGAGGTGCGTGACCCTCGTATTGGAGCCAATGTAACGTCTTTTGGCTTAAAAATAAATAGCTCCTGAAGTAACAAGCGAAGATGTGGGCGTACTTATTGACAGTACAGGTTCGCATGTATGTACGAGGGCTGTAAATGCAATAGTGGCAAAGCATCTCTAGAGAGTCAGTGAAATGTAAAAAGTTTACACCACTTGATCTAACCTAGGGACATTTGGGGATGGAGAACGATCGGAGGTAGACAGTTCGTGAGTTGGCCAGTGGCTTGTCGAGTATGACTCTCCTGAAAAGGCGTCGTAGTTACAAATAATATTGATAAGTGTGTTCTGGTGCAGTTCACCATATTGCGGTCGAGATGTGTTCAGTTCACCGAGTCTCGTCGAGCCTAACATGAAAGCATACATTGTCTCCAATTAACAGCACTCGCACTACATGCAATGGCCGAAGCGCTTGACCACAATAATTCGACGCCTAAGGATTATATTGTCGTAAATATAATCCTTAGGCGTCGAATTGTGAAGTACGGAATGTGCAGCGGAAAGGAATTGCGATGCCTGTTGTGTTAAGTGTAAAGAATGTGTTCACGGGTTTTAGGTCACGGCCAGTGTTTCCTCCTTCGGTCCCCCTCCCCCCCTTGAAACTATTTGTAGGAACTGGTTTTCCCTTACCCTGTTATTTTTAAGGCAGCCCTTGAAGGCGGAAGAAATAAAATGTTGCTATTTCAGCCTTCCCTCATTACAGGTTACGACAAACAAAGAGACTTTGTTCGGGAATAAGTGAAGCCGTTTAATTACATTCGATTGGCATGTTGCTGATGGCACAATCCGAAGCTATCAGGCATTGACCGCAACTATTATTAGACATACGCTCACCTAAATGTCGAAATGAACTGAGTCGTAATCAGACATCATCTCTATTGACCTAAAATGTTTCAATCGAGTTGTAAACATGAAGCGTGTCAAACTGTTTGTGGCTGTCGTCTTGATCATTGTTCTCTAATCGTAGAGATCACGAGACGACACCAGGCACGAGTCGGGAACAGAGTCGGACAAGAACTCTTCAGCCAGCGAGTCCGGATCTGCCTCGGATAATGGGTCCAAGAGTGCTTCGGGATCCAGCTCAGGTTCTGGGAGTGCCTCGGGGTCTGACAGGTGCGGACAAGTCGTTTACGATACGCCACATGAATACCTAATTGATCAAAAAATTTAATTTGAAACAGCGACTCTGGATCTGCATCCAGTTCTTCCAACAATAACAACAAGTCGGGCAGCAACAAATCAGGAAGCGCTTCCGACTCGTGCAGTCCGAAGTCTGGCAAGTCGAACGCGGACAAGTCGGACTCGGGGAAAGGTTCGGCTAAGAAGGGACGAACCACTGATCTTAAGCAGGTAAAGAAGAAGTCTTCATCTGGCCTAGAGGTAGGACCTTTTTTATTTGGACAAATTCCGGGGTATTTTTATTGAACGAGTGTTAACACATTAACATCCCTTGTCTCGACTGTCTTTTTTCGCTTCACTTTTAACACCAGCTTTTTTATATGTTTCGCATACGTTTGCTTTCATTTGCTTGATTAATTTTCCTTATTGCTTTTTGCTGATTTGTTGTCGGACGATGGCTTATACAATTAGAAAAAAAATGTGCCAAGTCGTACAGATTAATTGTCTGACTATGGCTTATAAAGTGATAACCGTAAGAAAAATGTGCAAGTCGTACATTTTATTTGAACCTGTAGTATCGGTACGCAGATGCCAAACGTTAATTGCGGCTATTATTAATTGGCTTCTGCTGACATTTTTGTACGGAATGTACGGCTGTTTATTTTGGGGTAATGAGCTGTTTCTTGTTGACTTAATTTCGTAATGGATTAATTATCCGCCTTTTTTTGTGTGTGACAATTACCTGCAAGTCATGCGGCTTCAAATTCTTTCCAAAATTTACCCAACCGCTACGTGTGTTAATAATGTACATTCGCTGCATGAAGCTGCCTTTACATTGTGAGCGTTTCAATCAGTGATATCATCGCTGGGCGATGAATCCAATTGTTTGGGGCGAAAGTAACAGATTTTCGCATCGAACAATATTCGATTCATCGCTGATTAAATCGCTCAGCAATGACATCGCTGATTAAATCGCTCACATGTAAACGCAGTTTAATGCACTTGGGATTCAACCGCAGTGGCTTGTTAATAAAAGTGCAGAACTTTTACCAATATTAATTACATCGGGATGAAGCCATGTGCATAGGTTTGATCCGTGGTTATCAGGAAGGCACAGTTGCTCCGATATGTTCAGCTGACACTTTTCCTTCTTTCCCCGCAGTGCTGGGAGAAGAATCCGGACATATACGGAATCCGGCGCTCAGGCCGACCCAGGAAGGAGCCGGAACGACTGAACGTTGCTGAGAGCGACTCCAGCGATCGTGGGAACAAGAAGAGGACCAGCGGAAGGAGACGGGACCAGCGGAAGAGCTCATCCGCAGGCTACACGGACTCATCCGATGAGTCAGACTCCGCATCGTCCTCGTCTCCACCGCCACCGAGAGCCCCACCTTCCAAACACCCTGCGGCGAGGCATCTTTCCAGGCCCACCCTTCATCACAGGCCGCAGAGAGATGCGGGAGTGAAGAAGAAGCCTCCGCCGCCTGATCGCAGGAAGACCAGACGGAGCAAGTACAGGTAGTACGCTCCGGTGTGCTGCGTTTCGTTGTGCTAATCCGGTGTGCTTTTCTAGCGATTCGTCGGACGAGAGCAGCTTTGATAGCGATGGCGACGGGAGAGGGAGGGCGGCGTCTCGTCGTGCCGCGGCCAAGGTTAGCTACAAGGAGCAGGAGAGCGAGGCGGAGACGGGATCAGACGATTTGGTCGAAGTCGACTGGGGGCAGCAGGCGCAACAGGATCAGGGAGCTCAGGCCGAGGCGGACAATGCCGAGACTATTGAGCGAGTAATGGATCACCGGATCGGAAAGAAAGGAGGTAAGACCCGCTTATAAGTAGGCCGTGCCGCAAGTGTTAATGTGTCTGTTACTTATCCAGCGACTGGAGGCACCACGACCATATACGCTGTGGAGGAAACGGGCGACCCGAACGCATCGTTCGACCCTGATGCGAACCCTGAACTGGCCGAGAAGCAGTTCCTCATAAAGTGGAAGGGCTGGTCCCACATCCACAACACGTGGGAATCGGACACGACTCTGCAGGATCAGAAGGTAATGAGGATCAACGAGAATATGAACTGCCGACTTATGATTTTTAATTGAAACTTGAGTTACTCCATAAATATATCCTTTTTAACCCGTGTTTTTTTCAATCCCCCCAAAAACGACGAGAAGATCGTTACTTCAAGGTTGCTGTTTAAATGTTTAACGGGATTGGTTTTTTTTTATAAAAAAAACAACTGTGGTGTCTTCCGCCTTCTTAATATTTTATGGTGTCATGTCTGGGCTTGTCCGTTGCTTTTGTTTTGGGTGTACATGGTCAGCTTGCGATTATTGTCCTGCTGTACATGCTGTCGCACTTTGTTTGCTTGCGGTTGTCTCTCGAGTAAACGAAACAATTGGTGGATTAACTACCCAATTTTTCTGCTACGATTCGACAAGAAAAGTACGATCGTAGCGATTGTATTTCAATGTCGTCGCAACTTTGTTTGTTTGCCGTACCTAACGAGTAATTTTTGTGCTTTTTTTCCCCCGATATGATTCGACAAGAAAAGTACAATCGAATCGATCTTATTTCATACAAAAACCGCACTAAAAATAATGCTGGCTGGGGTACTGTTGGAACGTATCAATTATTTTTTATGCATGCTCTCGCTTTATTTTGCAATTTCGCATTCTTTTTTTTTTTTCGTGTCACTCGTAGTTTTTGTGGCGTCCTTGTGTGGCACACCTTTTCGCTTGTTTGTCCACACCCGCACTAATTCAAAGTTTGTTGCTTCCTTCCCTTCCCTTCGCACCTTGCCCACCCCTCTAATTATACCTTAATTCGGTATAATTAGTTGTACGACTTCCAGGTAAAGGGACTGAAGAAGCTGGAAAATTACGTGCGGAAAGAAGAGGAGCTGTCCATGTGGAAGAAGAACGCAACTCCGGAAGACATCGATTATTACGAATGCCAATTAGAGCTTCAGCAGGAGCTCGTTAAGAGTTATACGAGCGTAGAAAGGATAATAGGTAAAAACGTCATGATTTGTATTGCGGCGGAGCATATTTTTTCATTACTTCGCTGCATTTTCCAGGCGAGTTTTTGAAGCCGGAGAGTCAGGTTCCGGATTATTATGTGAAGTGGGAGAACCTCCCGTATGCCGAGGCGACTTGGGAAGACGGCTCGTTAGTGACTGGAAAGTGGGGGCGGAAGATCCGCGAGTTTAAGGACAGGGAGGAATCTAAAAGGACGCCATCGAAACACTGTAGAGCCCTCAGGTACAGGCCGAAGTTCGTCCCGTTGAAAAGCCAGCCCGAATACATGGGAGGAGATCAGGTAGGAAAGGCTCGTAATGATTTTTTAGTCCAAACTGCTCGTAATTACGTTCAGTCAGATCGACTTGTAATTTTTTTTCCGTTGACCAACTCGTAATTTCTTTTTGTCGGCAAGCACATAACTTATGTCCGTATTGCAGGTTTTGGTTCTCCGAGACTACCAACTGGACGGCCTGAACTGGCTCATCCACTCGTGGTGCAAGGAAAACTCTGTGATCCTGGCGGACGAGATGGGCTTGGGAAAGACCATCCAAACCATCTGCTACCTCTACTACCTCTTTTACCAGCACCAGCTTCACGGGCCATTCGTACTAGTCGTTCCCCTCTCGACGATGGCCTCGTGGCAGAGAGAGTTTGCTCAGTGGGCGCCAGAGCTAAATGTCGTCACGTACCTAGGAGACATCGACAGCCGGGGAATCGTAAGTCGGATTACCCCCACATCATTGAACACGTATCGTCAACACCTAACGAATTGTATTTCCCCGACAGATTCGTCAGCATGAGTGGTGCTTTGCGAGCAGCAAGCGGCTCAAGTTCAACGCGGTTTTAACGACATACGAGATCCTTCTGAAGGATAAGGCGTTTCTCGGCAGTCTCAGCTGGTCCGTGCTTGTCGTAGACGAGGCTCATCGGCTTAAGAATGACGACTCGCTTCTGTACAAAGCGCTAATGGAGTTTGAGACTAATCACAGGCTGCTCATTACCGGTACGCCATTGCAAAACAGCTTGAAGGAGCTCTGGAGCTTGCTTCACTTCATAATGCCGAAGAAGTAAGGACACTTTACATACTTGTTAAGAAAACGTTTTGCGTACTTGTTACGGAAACAATTTGTGTACTTGTTACGAAAATGTTTTTCCCCACTTTTTCACATAGATTCGAGACATGGGAAGAGTTCGAAGCTGATCATGAGACGTCGGCTCAAAAGGGCTACACGAAGCTTCACCGGCAACTCGAACCTTTCATCCTCCGACGTGTGAAGAAGGACGTCGAGAAGTCGCTTCCGGCCAAAGTGGAGCAGATCCTTCGTGTGGAGATGACTAGTCTGCAGAGGCAGTATTACAAGTGGATCCTGACTAAGAATTACGGGGCGTTACGGAAAGGCGTGAAAGGGTCTGCGTCAACGTTCGTCAACATCGTAATGGAGCTGAAGAAATGCTGCAATCATGCGTTTCTTACGAAGCCGCCGGAGCAGGAAATAAAAGTTCCGGCACTTGACCAAATGCAGGTCCGTACTCATTCGAAATCGTATTGATAAGACTCGAATTGACACATTTTTAAAAAAATCCGCAGCTTATAATCCATGGATCGGGCAAGTTGGTGCTTCTCGACAAGCTTCTGGTCCGATTGCGTGAAACAGGCCACAGAGTCCTGATCTTCTCGCAGATGGTCCGGATGCTGGATATCCTCGGGGAGTACCTGCAGTTGCGACACTTTCCGTTCCAGAGGCTGGACGGGAGCATCAAAGGGGATCTGCGGAAACAGGCGCTTGATCACTTCAATGCGGAGGGATCCACCGATTTCTGCTTCCTGCTCAGTACGAGGTACGTGTTTGGATTTTTTAAACGAGGCGATGCAGTTTTCAATTCGGACGTTTTCCCCCGAACAGAGCTGGCGGATTGGGCATCAATCTCGCCACGGCCGACACCGTCATCATCTTCGACTCGGATTGGAATCCCCAGAACGACCTGCAGGCACAGGCAAGAGCGCATCGTATCGGCCAGAAAAACCAGGTGATGATCTATCGGCTGGTGATGAAAGGCTCGGTGGAGGAGGACATTGTAGAGCGGGCCAAACGCAAAATGGTTCTGGACCACCTGGTCATCCAAAGAATGGACACTACTGGACGGACAGTGCTGGACAAGAAGGGGGCTACTCCCAGCTCGGGAGCGGTATCTGGAAACGGAAGCGGAGGCAACACGGCCACACCTTTCAACAAGGAGGAACTGACGGCCATTCTTCGGTTCGGAGCCGAGGAGCTTTTTAAAGACGAGGAGGAAGGCGGGGAGGAACCGACAGTACGTAGCTGTAATTTTTAAGGGGTTGAAATATCACATTAATTGGTTTTACGTTAAAGTGCGACATTGACGAGATCCTTCGACGTGCGGAGACTCGTGATGAAGGGCCTGGGAACGTCGGAGATGAGCTTCTGTCCGCATTCAAGGTGGCCAGCTTTGCCGCTTTCGACGAGGAGGAGACTGTCGGAGGAGGGGCCACCAGTGGAGATGTGCCAGACGACGAAACCAAAGATTGGGTAAGTGATTCATTTGGACCTCACTAATGAAGTCGCAGAATAATAGTGTACGTACTAAGCGGAAACGTCCTTTGTTAGGATGAGATTATCCCAGAAAACTACAGGAAGAAAGTGGAGGAAGAGGAGCGTCAGAAAGAGATGGAAGACTTGTACCTGCCGCCCAGGAGTCGGAAGACGGTACAACAAGCAGCAAACCAATCCGAGAGCGATGGTCAGTACCGCTTATTCGTTACATGGGCATAGTTAACAATGCGGTTTGCTTCCAGGCGACAGAAGTTCAGGGCGAGGCCAGAAGCGCAAGAAGAAGCAGGAAGGAGGTGGCTCGGAGTCGTATTCGGAGGAAGGTAGCGACGACGAGAGGCCCAAGAAGCGAGGTCGGCCCAGAACGTATCCGAGGGAGAACATTAAAGGATTCACCGACGTTGAGGTCGGTACTTGCGGAATTTAAAGGTCGTAATGTTTACAGCAAATTTGCAATTCCAGATCCGTCGCTTTGTGCGGAGCTACAAGAAGTTCCCGACCCCCCTGACTCGTCTGGAGCAAATAGCGTGCGATGCGGAGCTTCAAGAGAAGCCGCTGGCCGACCTGAAGCGTCTCGGAGAGCTACTGAAGCAGCGGTGCCAGGAAGCCATGACTGAAAACAACCAGCAACTGAAAGAAGGTGAAGCTCCGCCAGCGCCTAACGAGGACAGCAACCTCTCAGGTACTGTAAGAGACACTCTCGTAATCAGTTCGGTATTATAATTTATTCACATTTTAGGCCCAGCAACTCCAAAGAAGCGAGGACGAGGACCGTCGTTCAAGTTGGCCGGAGTGTCTGTTAACGCCAAGACGCTTCTGGCATGCGAGCAGGAACTGTCGCCGTTGGACGAAGTGCTGCCGGCAGACGCTGAGGAGAGGAGAAAATGGGTTCTGGACGTTAGGTACGTATTGCGATGTCTAACCTGAAGTCCAGGAAGTAATATTCTGTCCGCAGGGTTAAGGATACGCATTTCGATGTGGATTGGGCCGTCGAGGACGACTCGCGGCTTCTTCGAGGCATCCACCAGTACGGCATGGGGTCGTGGGAAGCTCTCAAAATGGATCCGTCGCTCGGTCTTGGCGATAAGATTTTACCGCAAGAACCGGACCTAAAGCCGCAGGGCAAGCACCTCCAAACGCGGGCTGAGTATCTCCTGAAGGTGCTGAAGAAACAAAGCGACGTCCAGCGTAAGGGAGCAGGACCGCTCAGACCGCGGAGGCCGCGGAAGGGACGAGACCAACCGAAAGTGCTGTCCAAAGCGATTATTGAGAATGACAATATGAGCTCGGACGATGGGCCAGCCCCGATTGCGCCGGCTAAGAAGAAGCGGAAGGGCAAAGGCGAAGACGACGAGAACGAAGACGACAAGCATAAGAAGCGGAGAGGGAAGAAGAAGGATACGGGCCCGATGCATTTTACGGCCAACGCTGAACCAAAAGCGCTGGACATTATGGGATACTTGGACCCATCCGTCTTTTACGCCTGTAAGGAAAAGATGCGGCCGGTCAAGAACGCACTGAAGGCGCTGGACAACCCGGATCAGAACATATCAGAGAAGGATCAGGTCAGTTTTACGCCGGATTTGCATTTGGTGAAGTGTTTAACACTGATTACGTCGCAGGTTGTGCATACGAGGGAATGCCTACTGCAGATAGGCAATCAGATCAACGAGTGTCTGCGTGAGTACAGCCGCGACAAGGAGAAGATTAAGGAGTGGCGGAGCAACCTCTGGTATTTTGTCAGCCGGTTCACCGACTTTGACGCCAAGAAGCTGTACAAGCTGTACAAGCATGCGGTTAGAAAGAGCGGAGAGGACGTAAAAGTGAAGAAGGAGGACGGCGGGAAGGAAGTGAAGAAGGAAGTGAAGAAGGAAGTGAAGAAGGAGCCGGGAGAGAAGAAGAAGGCATCGAAACGGAAGGTCGCAGAAGACGGAGAGCATCAAACGAAGCGGAATACGCATGTTGATAACTGGTAAGTTCACGTAAAATTTGCGGATAGCACCGCATGTACATATTGGCTTCTATTGCAGCGTAAAAGAGGAGCGAGTCGTTGCCGGTCTTGTTGGCGGATCAGCAGGCGGCACAGTCGGCGGCAAAGAACGACTGACACCTAACCAGCCTCCTGCGACCCCGCCAACGTTGACTCCATTCATGCCTGGAAAAGTCTCCTCAAGCCGACACGACTACCAGGAAACGCATAATAGGAGACACGAGTTCTCGGGTAGTCCTGCCGGAAGAGCCGGTCGGGACGAGAGGTGGTCCGGAAGCAGGGAAAAGCAAAGGTACGAGTACAAGCGGGAACGTGACGGCTACCAGCAGCACGGGTACAGAAGAAGAGAACGAGACAACCGGGAGCATCACATGCATGACAAACGAGGGTAAGTTCTGAAAGCACTCGATGAATCTTTATCGTCCGGTGAATCATCTTCATCTGGTGAATCTTTTCCGTCCGGTGAATAAATCTCTTCCGCGAATTCCCCCCCCCCCGGTCTGATGAACCTTTTTTGTCTGGCGAATCATTTTCGTCTGATGAATATTTTTTGTCCGGTGAATATTGTTCGTGCGCTGAATCTTTTTCGTCTGATGAAAGTACAGTGTATGTAACAAGAGTTTTAATTTGTTGCAGGTATCCGCCTGGTCCGCCGACCGGGTTCAACCCATACAATGCGATGCCCCAGTTCGTGCACGGTGGACCTGCCATGTACTCGGGTGAAGGCCCTCCTCCGCCTCATCGCATACCTCCACATCCGCATGGGCCTCCGCCGCCGCATCAGCTCCAACCTTACCCCGACTGGAGGTCAAAGGACAGGGGCGACTACCGAAGAGAGTTCGACCGAAGGCCGCCCCCAAATTCGTCTTAGTTCGTCATTGTTAAATATTTGTGGAAAACATTATTTGTGGTGTAATTTATTTTCAATCCAATTTGTGCAGACTGGATGTGTAATGTTTATTATTTTTTAATTTGTAATGTTTTTGTTGGTGAGTTTTTGACATGCAAAGGTTGGCAATTTTTTTTTTTTTAATTTTTTTTTTCCGAATGGGGAGGGTTGTTGCATGGCTGCTCCAGTTATTTTTCTATGATGGTTTATTTGTAAATATGTGTAAATAAAAGTATAGGACCAAGTCCTAAGTCACGTCCGTTGTCCGTTTTTTTTTATAACTTGCGGATTGTACGTAGCTGCGATTTTCCAATTATCCCCCCCGGGTGTTTTCCTTTTCGACTAATTCTGCTCCATGCGTGAAGGCCATTGTTTTTTTTAAATCCGCCTCGTCTTCCCTCCCTGCTGCATGTAGAGCACGCGAGGGAAGTAGAGTGTTCAGTATTTCACGCAGCGTGAAGCAAAGGGAATGAAAACCCCCACTGCGAACCACTTCTCCACCGATACTGAGCCATTGCTGCGTTTTCATAGACAAT
>KZ539163.1:0-30561 GCA_000934665.2 Catajapyx aquilonaris
AATTGCGCCTGCGCACAAAAACTTGCCGTCGGTAATGGGCCCATATTAAATCGAGTTTAAAACGCAGATTCGAATGGAATGCATAGGATTGAACAGCGTTTACTGCTGCATCGGTCGCGTATGTTTCCCTGATTTGAGCCCTTCTTATTAACATTCCAATTCTAGACTCTCATTTGATTAGCAAGTCGCTTCATTTCCACCTTAACCCTAATAAGACGGGCAGTTTTTTCGCTTTTTTGCAAGAATCTACAAAAAAATCGCTTGCGTTGTCATTTGAGGGACAACACGTAACTAATCAAGTGAGTAACATCATGTAGTGTCTAGGCTTGATCGTCAGACCATTTATGGGACCCTCTTGGCATACCATGTGGAGATTTAAATTCTTATGCGTCTCAACAGATGCCGCAGGGGTGCGTTTCGAGCCTACGTATTTTTTTCTCCAATTTTTTGTCACTCCTGGGCTGACAAGAAGTGTATGAATGTGTCGCGCTGGCGCTACTGAACAGACCAGTATGCATGAATAATACGTCACAGGACAGGAATGCCAACTAGACGGACAAATATACAACCCCCACCCGAGTGTAAACCTCATTTGCTCACAGCTGTTCAAAAGCCCCGCGGGGCATGCGGCCCTCCATCCAGACGGTGGCCAGCCGGGAGTTGCGCAGATGGCAGCCAGCCGCTAATTGGCATTTACGAACATTATTTATTTATTTTAAAGCTATTGAATTATCTTTTGCACTAATTTTAGGGTGGAATCTCTTGAGGAGGTTTGGGGGCAACTATGTATGCCAAAAAATTTGCCGGTCAAGGTCAGATTTTTTTTTTTAAAGTTTTTTTTTCATCGGCCGCAAAAAGATGCTTTCATTCAAGTTAATATGGTTAATCCGGTTGATTTATGTACGATTTTGTAGTCCAAACCTCGCCATTTTTTACGCGAGAAAAAATTAAACAAGCCACACAGAAACCACGTTACATAGTGGGAAAACGCTAGTTTCGCCAGCAGAATTTTTTAAAGCCAGCGTAGCAGCATATGATACGCCCGTCTTATTAGGGTAAATTAATGAGGAATCTTCACTAAAATAATAATAGCAAAAGGAAATGATAGGAATGAGTAGGACCATATTTTGCATGTTTTTCTCAGAAGTTGGTTCATGGGACTGAAATCTACGAGGGGTGTTCGGAAAGTCTCGGAAGTTTATTTCCCCCCACAAATACACGGCCCTTGCAGATGGGCAGATAGGCACATGTTATCCACAGAATCCTCCTAAAGCTGAATGCACTGGCATCACAGGTGTGGCATCCTCTCCAGGCCCTCCTGGAACCACCTTTTGGAGGTGAGGCGCACCTACTCCCGAACAACAGCTCACAGTCAACAATGTCCTGAAAATGGCGTCGGTGAAGGATTTTTCCCTGGATCTGGATTTAGGTGCTTCCACACCTGCCGAAATCCCCCAGCTTGGCCCCCAGTGACTTTCAACTGTTCGGATCCATGAAATAACCCCTTCACCAACGCCATTTCAAGGACATTGTTGAACATGAAGCAGTTGTCCAGGAGTGGGTGCGCCGTACCTCCAAAAAGTGGTTCCTGGAAGGCCTGGAGAGGTTGCCACATCCCTGGCATCAGTGAAGTTGGCCCCGGGAGGGTTCTATTGATAATGTGTGCCTATCTGTCAACCTGTGTAAAGACATTCCGAACACCCCTCATATTTCGAAACAACTTATTCAATTGAACCCGTGGTGGGGGAAATGAATTCCTCGCAAGGCCCAGAAGAGGGTTGTAAATGTCTGTCGTGTAAAGTTGAATGAGGAAATGAATCTAGATGGGCAGGTCTGAGTTGGAAATTTTCTACATAAGTCTGGATCTACATAGGACGAGGTTACATAAGTCAAGGGTTCCCTGCACATCACTCATGCTTTGATACCTTTTCAATGAACAAAAGAGTAAAGTTTTAAACAAATCCTGGGTAACAGACACTTGCAGAAATACTTACACTAGGTTTTAGGTACCCTATGTCCACATAACCAGCCACAGTCCATGCAATCAGAGTTGCTGTGGACACAGCAACAACAAAGGGGACGAAGTATCCAGCCACTTTGTCAGCGAGTTTTTGTATGGGTGCTTTGGAAGTTTGGGCCTCCTCCATCAGCTTCACTATCTGGGCTAGTGTGGTCTCCTCTCCAATGTGAGTGGCCTCAATTATCAGGACACCAAACTGATTAATTGATCCACCTATTACCATAGACCCTGGTGTACAAATGGATGCAAAGATTAGCAAAAAACTGAAGGAGAATAATGCATTAAGTATTATGACTGACTTTGGAATGCGACAATGTGTGTTCAACTTCACAGACTTTGTAAAAACAATTTATGTCATACTTTATCATTTCACGTCTAAACTTTAATTTTGCTCAAACTTTGCCATGTTTACACTAATCTTATCAGTCAATAAATGGGTGTCACGGTGGTCTAGTGGTTATCGCCACAGCCTTCCACCTCGGATAGGACAGAGGATGCTTATGTGGAAAGAGTTTGGTTGGGTTCTCTCCGTGTTCGCATGGGTTTTCTCGGGGCTCTCCTGTTTCCTCTCCCTATCAAAACCCATCGGAGTACAGGCAAATGATTAAAGCTGGGTATTTAAAAGATGATCCCCTAAAAGGCTCAATGAGGCCTATCATGGAGTATCCATCATCATCATTATTATAATAATATATTATTATTATTACAGTCGAATCCTGATAACTCGAACTACCATGGGACTGAGAAAAAAATTCGACTTATTGAATATGGTGGGGAAAACAGCACCCACACAAATTAAACACCTACAGTATGCGTCTCGCTACTGGGACACGATTGCAAGTGACCGCTAGACCCTAGACGAATGTAGACTACTATCCGTTTATTTAATATAGAGCCCTGTGTTTGACTCTAAATAACTCCCAGGCAAATCATCCAAAAAAATAATGGTATGTATCGTTAGAAAGCTCGTTTAAATCCACGTTACATATATGCGAGTTGTTTTCGTATCGTCCGTCTCTAATTTTTTATCGTAAAAAGAAGGCGGAAAAGTGTCATTTTTTGACTAGTTTCCGACGTTGCACCGCAAAGTGAATTTTTTATGACACTTTCAGGAGGCCAAAAAAATCCCCCTGTGAACCCTGGGTAGTGCACATCTTTGTCTATCTAATGATATATTTGAAACATTGAGATCGCCATTTCTGTAATCATAATTAAGTTAATTGCACACCTCTGTTATCCCGGCCGTTTATAATCTGAATTACTTCGTGAATGTATCGACGGCAAGCCAGAAATGCGTGTGATAAGATTACATTGTGCTCTATTACACTAAAAATTTTAAACGTATTTAAAAGTATCGCTGTCTATTCCCGCCAGAAAGCAGGCTGGGTACTGTTCTATTAAACTTACTAAAACAATACTTTTCAAATTTTTAGTGTAATAGAGCACAATGTAATCTTATCACACACATTTCTGGCTTGTCGTCGATACATTCACGAAGTAATTCGGATTATTAACGGCCGAGATAACAGGTGTGTGCAATTAACTTAATTATGATTACAGAAATGGCGATCTCAATGTTTCAAATATATCATTAGATAGGCAAAGATGTGCACTACCCAGGGTTCACAGGGGGATTTTTTTGGCCTCCTGAAAGTGTCATAAAAAATTCACTTTGCGGTGCAACGCCGGAAACTAGTCAAAAAATTACACTTTTCCGCCTTCTTTTTACGATAAAAAATTAGAGATGGACGATACGAAAACAACTCGCATATATGTAACGTGGATTTAAACAAGCTTTCTAATGATACATACCATTTTTTTTTTTTGATGATTTGCCTGGGAGTTATTTAGAGTCAAACACAGGGCTCTATATTAAATAAACGGATAGTAGTAGGCGGTTTTCACTGCCAGTGTTGTGCCGCGATTTCGTGCTGTGTGCAATCATTGTAAAGAAAAAGGTAGCCGTTTTGAGTATACCCTCTCGTGCCAGGTGAAGCCACAGCGATCCTCGCCTAGGGCATTTGTGACCACTCTGGAGGGAGGGGGAATTTTGGGTGGTGTGGTGGAAATTGCAGGGGCTTTTGAGTGGTGGTGTGGAGGTTGGGTGGCTGGGAGCTGCTCCGCGCGGATTTCGTAAGCAGATGGCACAATAAAGATGGCTCGACTGCCTTTCTCAACTTGGAAATTCCCTGGTGTTGACAGAATTCGAGTTATCGGAATTCAATTTGCCTTAATAATAATAATAATAATAATAATAATAATAATAATAATAATAATAATAATAATAATATATAATAATGGATACCCTGTGATAGGCCCCTTGAGCCTCTTAGGGGATCATCTTTTGAATAACCGACTTTAATCATTTGCCTGTAATGTGATGGATTTTGATAGTGGGAGGAAACGGGAGAACCCCGAGAAAACCCACGCGAACACGGAGAGAACCCATCGAAACTCTATCCACATAAGTATCCTCTGTCCGACCCGGGGATCGAACTCGGGACCTTAGAGGTGGAAGGCTGCGGCGCTAACCACTCGGCCACCGTGTCGCCCTATAATAATAATAATAATAATAATAATAATAATAATAATAATAATAATAATAATAATAATAATAATGGATACCCCGTGATAAGCCTCCATGGGCTTTTTAGGGGATCATCTTTTTAAGTGACCGACTTTAATCATTGCCTTTGCTGTGATGGATTTTGATAGTGGGAGGAAATGGGAGAACCCTGAGAAAACCCACGCGAACACGGAGAGAACCCATCGAAACTCTATCCACATAAACATCCTCTGTCCGATCCGGGGATCGAACTCGGGACCTTAAGAGGTGGAAGGCTGTGGCGCTAACCACTCGGCCACCGTGTCGCCCATTCAATTTGCATTACAGTATATGGAGAATCCGCATGTCCAAGATTTTCTTTGACTTATCGAGAATTTCGAGTTATCGGTATTCAAGTTATCAGGAATCTACTGTATTATTATTATATTATATATATTATATATTATATATTATATAGCATTATATATATAATATAAATAGCTATATATATAATATAAATAGCTATATATATTATATATATATAATATAAATAGCTATATATATAATATATATAATATAAATAGCTATATATATTATATATATTATATATTATTATATTATTATAAATTATATATTATTATATTATTATAAATTATATTATTATTATTATTATTATTATTATTATTATTATTATTATTATTATTATTATTATCATCAGCCAATAATTTTCTTCTGGTGGCATGAAGGTCATGTGCATATGTAATTGTGGAAATATCAAAATTAGCAAAAGATGCAATTTTGACGTCATTTGTTTCAAGTGAATCGGCAGCGAACCAAGTCAACAGAAGGGTACTGCTAATAGATGCACGCCAATGATCCATTTCAATTCACACTAACCATTCTTATTTCCTCATTACAACCCTAGAAATGGCACAGAAAGCAAGGTGAGATCCTCCCTTTGGATACAGTCATATCCAATAGGGGGGCATGGTGGTCTAGTGGCTAGATGCTACTGGCCAGCCAAGCGGGAGGTATGGGGTTCATATCCCATCCTCGTCACCTTCGCTTGGTTGAATGTTTTTAAGCTTCTCACCCGACATGTCCGGGCAGAATTGCACTCCCTTCTCTGCCCAGGGCCAAGAGAAAAGGTCTGGTATTTAAGAGGGTCAGAAACGACTACTTAAGAATGCCCTCCCTTGGGAACCTGTCCTTCCCCCCCTAAGAAGGCCTGTGACCCTATCACGCGGTATTAAAAACAAACAAACAGTAATATCCAATAGCAAAAAAGGAATAGATATGGTTGTGAAAGGCAATGGCTGTCATGACAGTCAAGCACTGTCATGAATCCTTCTTAAACAGTTCAAATTAGTCATGTTTGAGCATTCTTACAAGGAACATATCTCGGGTGATAATAACAGATCTTGATGAAGCTGAATATGCTAATAAAGGACAATATATGATAACCAAACAAGAAGTCATTTCAGGCTGAAGTCATATTTGCAAGTTATGATATGTTAAAGTGACAAAAATGGTACATTTTCATACGCAAAGGGATTACATTAGAGACCACAGATAATAGTATTGAAGTGTGTATCAATTTTATTGTAGCAAATACACTCGAACAGTAAAGAAGTAGGCCTAATCAATGAGGTTTACACTCATGATATGTCATGATATGAACTTCTTTTGTTCTGCACATTTCAATACCGGTATTAGTTTCTGTATCAACCGTTCATTAAAAAGTGAACTGCATATTACGTTTAAATAAATTGTATGACAGTTAAATAATGTGTATTTGGTACACTAAAACTGATTACACACTTCAATGCTATTATATGTGGTTGCTAATGTAATCCCATTGCGTAAGAAAATGTACAATTTTTGTAACTTTAGCATGTCATAACTTTTGCAAATATGAACTTCAGCCCGAAATGACTTCATTTTTGGTTATCATCATTCTATTGTCCTTTATTAGCATATTCAGATTCATCAAGATCTGTTATTATCACCGGAGATATGTTCCTTGTCAGTATGGTCAGTATTCTTTTACCCCGTGACAGGGCGGAGCCCTTTTAGGAGGGTGGCATACCTCATCACTTTTCTTCGATTTTTCTGACTCTTACTTCACACATGGGTGGGGACAAGAGTAGGGAAGGAAGCGGCTGTGGCCTATTTTTAAGGAAACAACCCCGGAATTGTCCTGGGGGGGACTGGAAAACCACGGTCAGGGTCGCCGACCCCGGGATTCAAACCCAGGACCTCCCTATTAGCAGGCGGACTCCATATCCACTACACCAACCTCAACACCTCATGTCTTTCTGCCTCCAGAAAATTCTTGGCAGGTGACAGGGTATAGAGACTGACTAAGATGCCAAGGACTACGCTTGGCAGCAACAGTACTAGACAAAGCATTACAAAATCTGGTGTCCTAGTTCAAAAAATGATTTAACTTGACATAATGTTTGTGTGCAGCAAATTAAAAATCTACTGATGTTTTATTATTTTGATTAAACCTAATTTAAAGCACCATACAGTATGTGCAGCAGTTCATTCAAAACCTCTGAATCACTTATTTTTATGGTATCTAGGACCATTTTCAGTTTATATTTGCTTTCTGATTTTCTGGGCATGCCTGTGCATTAATATTAGCATGGACAATTGGGAATGCAGTGTATATGTCCTTATTGGCAAATATGTTGTAAGCCCCAAAATATTCTTTTATATGCAAAATAAGACCCTCATTTATGTGTCCAGAAAGCTGTGATTTGAGCTCCTGTGAACGTCTCAACTTTTCTTCCAACATCAGAAAAACATAATTATGCAAAAAAATACAATCCAATATCTACTCTGTCAATAAATAAATTATTTGTGAAATATGCCAATAGTGACAATGTGAAGTGTGTGTGCTACCTCAGCAATCTAATTATACCACTAAAAAGTTATAACTAATAAAAGTGTTTTCCCCTTTAAACAGAAAAAAAATCCCTATAGTTGCAAAATCAGTACATTGTAACCTTACCAACTCTCTTTGGCACTGGCATTGACTCCCCAGTTATAACTGACTCATCACACATTGAACTACCATGGAGAACCCTGCCATCCACAGGAACTTTAGACCCAGGCATAACCTGAAACAATAACCAATCATTAGAATTAATCTCACATTCGGTATTAACACTGTCGTAATATACCCACCTTAAGTTTGTCTCCACGTTGCACAAGCTCAACTGATATTTGGCTCTCACTTAAAATTTCAAAGCCTTTACCAACTTGTATAAGAATGGCTTCTGTTGGCTGAAGGGACAGAAGTTTAGCCAACGCCTCCGATGTCTTGCGCTGTATTCCAGTGTCAAGATCAATTATATATGCAACATTGTAAATTATGCAATGCATTGTATTGTTATTTAATAGCCTATTTCTAATGTTATGTTATAAAAGTATGTCAGGGGTTGAAAGATTTGAATGCAAAGGTGCAATTTGCACTCCAGTTGCTCCAGCTTTTTAACTTGGCTAAACCCAGTAATTAAAAATTAACCATGCCAAGTAATTTGCACTCCATGTGAACGTCGGTAGTGCAAACTTTGCACCTGGACAAAAAAGTTAAGAATTGACCCCTGGTATATGTAAATTATCACCCTACACATGTAACAGGTTTACAGAGAGAAAAAAATTGCAAGCTACAGGCCTATAGCAGGCTTAGATCTGAGCGCCTAAGATAGAAATAAAACAGCTAAAAAAATTACATTCAGATAGTTACACCACAGAGGACACCAAAAACATGCCTTTCTGGTGCACATGCAATATACAGGGTGAAGGGAAACTCGCGCCAAATTGCCAGTTAGACTGATAGTACTCGCAAAACTAATATAGGGATGTGCAATTAGTCTTTGGCTCCATTGCGTAGTTAATGGGTATGGCGCCCTTAAAGTGTAGAGAGCCGGATGGTGGAATATGTGGCAAACACGACAGAGTGCATGGGTGTCGTACCCGGATTCTTACTCTGACGGGATTTGATCGCTTTTTGCACATGGGCGATGTGTTAGGGGACCAAGGCAAGGGACCGGAGGCCCTCGATCGGACTTTTGCTTATTAGAAGTTGGCGGAATGGATGTGACGTCACAAAATTTTAATGGCACCGTATGCATTAACTACACAATAGAGCCAAAACTAATTGCACATCCCTATATTAGTTTTGCGAGTACTATCAGTCTACCTGGCGATTTGGCATGAGTTTCCCTGCACCCTGTATACTCTAAGCGTCTAAGGAGCACTTATGCAAACATCTCAACAAAATCAAAATATGTTCAGACTAGAACTTTCACACCTAGCATAGCTAGTCTTCACAGGCCTTAACAAGAAAAATTAGTAGCTGTCAAATAATAACCTTTGCAATATTTTCCAACCATCTTCCAAGTGAAATGAAGAGCAGCAGCATAGGCGGCGTTTCAAAAAATGTCATAGGACTAGGCATTAATCCTATTATTAATGCTGCCATCAGGACACACACAGAATACACATAGGACACAGTAGTAGCCAGTATCACCAAGACATCCATGTTGGTTGTGCCATGCTTCAAGGCTTTGTAAGCAGCCTTGTAAAAGTGACGCCCCCCTATGAACTGCAAAAGTGTGAACAAGATTCAGTCATGAGTATATCTCTGGTGCACTGCTTATATCTAAGTACAAAATAAGTCCAGTGCAAAAATAAAACAAGGATATTAAGTACTACCTATGTGCTGATTTACAGAAAGTTAAAAACTGGTTCTGTTACATTCAATAATAATTAAGATGATTTAAATAACTTGAAAAATTAATTCAAACAGGCCTCAGGCCATATTATTGTTCCATTATGGTCAAATTTTATCAGCAGGTGAAATGGATACATCTGTTGTGAACAACAAATAGATCATCAGACACAAATCCATGAAAATAATTTGGTGGCTTTTCACCTTATAAAGCAAGAATATTCGTTAGTTCTCACATTACTAACGCCATGGACTATATCTTAGAGTTTCAGTCACAAGTTACACAGGTCAGAGAGAGGAATAGAAGAGCCTGAAATGGACTCACCTGTACAGGAGTGGATAGCAGAAAAAGGAGAAAATTTTCCATCGAGAGACCAGTGGCAATGCAGTATGGCAATTCACAGTCTAAGGCGTGACGCTTATGCTTCGGTGCAATGTACATAAAGTATGACATGACAGCCATACAAGGGATCCCAAACACAAGTGACACGAGAAATGCATTTCTCCATTTCTGGATTTCCTCATGGTGGTCTAGGTAGGAAGAGTCCCGTGGTCCTCCTGTCATTATCTCCACGCTATAACCTAGGTCCTGAAAAACAGGCCCTGTACAAATCTAACATGCTGCAAAACAGGTGATACAGGTTTTAAGTATTGAAAAGAAAATTGTATGCTACTCTACAGTATATCATGGGCATTCAAAGAAATCCACAAAGTCCCAAAAAAAACTGTTTTGAGATAATCCAAAGCAAAGATTTGACTTTGCACTTGTTTACATGTAAGTGAAGGGAAAAAAATCCTGGTTCGCTGGCTAATTCTGAATCTTTAGGATGAAGTGGACTTCACTAGTGGCAAGGGCAGAAAAAAATGGTACTTGGTAGCGTAAATAACTCAACACCAACAAAAATGGGATCAGTGGATTTCTCTTGTACGCTCACGACAATCACCTGCAATGAAATTCCTTGCACCGTAACAAAAATCACTTTGTAAAATACAATATTTTCTTACTACTACTATATCCCATATTAACATGTGTTAAAATTACTCTCCCAGAATTAAAACAATTATCAATCGGCAGTCACATAACAAACAGATTAGGACCTCCCAGGTTTTCTGGCTATGCCAAGAAAGAGAAGCTATCACCTTCGCCCTTCGGCATGCCTGCTATCTATTTTCTCAGGGAAAAAAACCCTCCATCATATGCTTATGGATTCCAGTACCACACATTCCAAGTGCACCTTCGTAGTTGTCACATTGTTAACTTGGGTGCACCTTGTTCTGTGCAAAAGAAAGTTACATATGCTTTCAAGTCTGCCACAAATTGATGCATGTGTGCATTGTATTATTGCAAAACTTCTGTTAGGAGTATATAAAATTTAAAGTGCATGAATATACTATATTTCTTTCTTTCACAAAGTATGCCACTCTAACAATGAATCAGATCTGATCTTCAGGATAACAATTGTTTACTTTAGTCAAAGAGAGCTGAAAAGGTGAGGGTGGGGGATTTGCCAGATCATCAGGAGGACGTTCCTAAAAGCACTGGTAGCTGACTGGTGTGACCGGAACTGTTCCTAAATTCTCCGGTCTGCTGACCGATAGCTGAGGCAATGTCATGTATGACGTCACCGGTAGGGAACCGCTTGGACCGGCCGAGGGATATGGTTCGTCTGGTCGATCCAACATGGCGACTCCCAGCACTGGGTATGAGATGGGGTATGAGCATGTGAAACTGGCCTACCTCGGACGTTTTAACACCGAAAAGGATGTATTAATGAGCTGCGGCCATTTCTGTCCCCTGGCATGTCTATTTCAGGCTCAGGTGAGGCTATGCAGATGTTTCGAAAGAGGGTGACTAATTCCATGTTCGAATTCTGCGGTTGGTTGTTACCGGTGCGTTCCAAAAAACGTTCCTTTAATCCGAGCGCTAACGTCATTGGTAGCCGTACTGGAGGGGAGCAGGCAGGGCGCATCGGTCTGCGCACCGGTGCTTTTAGGAACGTCCTCCAGGTGTCATGTTATCACAGTTCTTTTCATACAAATGATCTGATTCTATGAGTGATTATTACATGACAAAATTTTTAGATAATTTTTTTCCCAACCCAGGAGTAATACATATATCAATGGCATAAAAGGAAGCTACAAACACTTCATAAATGTAACAAATTAATAGTAAGTTCCATTGAATTACCTTACAAAGAGCATGCACTATAGTCTAGAAGAGCCAATTCTAAAATTTAAATAGCATCAAAAACCCCACACTAACCTGTATTTTATTAAGAATGTCCCTGGTCCCTGTTCTTTCTGGATCAAACTTGAACACACCTATCTCAGTGGCTAGTGCTACTGATGCATACATCACACCAGGGATTTTCTTCACACTGGACTCAATGTTGTTCACACAAGAAGAGCATGTCATTCCCTTGATCTGCAGTTCTACTTGGCCTTGGCCCCCTGAGGGGTCATCCACCACATCAGCAGGGAATCCCAAGTCAGTTATGGAAGAAGCTATCCTGGGAGGTGAAGTCCTGTTGGGGTCAAATTTGACCTCTGCCTTGGCTGCCATGAGTGCTACCAATATACTCTTGACACCTTCAATCTTTCTGGCATGCTTCTCAATAGCCGACACACATGATGCACATGTCATCCCCTTAACCCTCAGGACACACTTCTTGATATTGGAATCTATTACATCTTCTTCAATTTTCTCAATTGACACAGCCATCTCAGAGGACGAGCGGGAGACTGTACTCGCAGCACGGAACATGCGGATTTCCTCTTCGTTCATGTCAATCTCAACTATACAGAATGTAAGAGTAGTATTAATATTAATAACAATAACAATAATAACAACAACTTAGTAATAGAAGCAGTGTAATAGTTTGCTTTGAAATACTACATATATCAATATTCCATGTCATTGTTGACAAATCCACCCATATGGAACAATTAAATCTAACTTTTCAGTGGGAATAATAGATGATTGTCCAACAAGGAAGCAACGCTGCTTATATAAATCAAGTTTATTTGCTGATTTCCAGTACCATAGAGGGTGCTCTTTTGGATAAAGTGGAGAAAACCTTTTCAGAGCCTGATATTAATTTGAACAGATAACCCCCATCACACCTTGGGGTGGACTTGTTCTGTATGCTGTGTGTTCACTTCAGAAGGTCTAGACCACAACATATCTTCGACTTTTCAATCCAATCAAGAACATATTTTTGGTAAGCTGAGAACAATAGTTTCAGAGTGTGATGAAGAGGTTCTTTCAGATGGGTTATTTTTAGTAAGACTGCCTGTTTTGGGAAATATAACTAAGTTCAGGATGTTTCTTGAAGGAAGGGTTCAGTCATCCAGCAAGTTGGACTCCAAACAATTTTAAAAATTCTATGATTCCATGTGTGCTATCAGTTATTGAATTTGATGACACATAAATAAACACCATTCAGTTTCAGTTGTAATCCAGGAACAGTGTCAGAAATTCAGTATTGCATCTCCTGTGACACCTATCTGAGCTCCATGGAACCTACCAGGTGAAGGCCCAGTGTGATTGGATCTCTGCCTGGGGGAGGAATTATCTTTGCATATTTTGTCACTTTGCATTACTTTGTTCTCACTCACTTGCAGCACTGGTGCATACCGGTCGCGAGGCCCTGAGCCATAGTCGGGAGCGGGGCCCCTTCAATCGGGGAGAGATTTAGGGGCCACGCTGCGCAGAGGTCCTATTTTTATCTGCCTATTCCTATACACGCGTTGGTTACGATATTAGTCGCTCAAATTTGCACCTTTTTCTCAGAGACAGGAGAGAGAAACGTGTCAATTTTCAATGCCCTTGAGCTGCGACACGTAGGTATGAATTTTAGGAGATGGACGGGGAGGCAAGAGTGAAGATGATGCGACGTACTGTATTAGTAAATTGCAAATAAATGCAGATGGGCTGCATGGCCTGATTTGGCTGAGTCAGTCCAGAAATTTTCTGGAAATAACTTCGTTATAGTGCCAGCATCGGCAGTAATGCCCAGACTCTGATATTGAAATGGATGATTTTTTCACACCGCAAATAGACAAGATACCTGGTTTTTCTTGTCTTAATCACAATTAATTATCATAAATAACACGATTATAAAGCCACAGACCGACCTGAAAATCTTGGCACCATCAATGGCTTAAAATGCAATTTTTTAATTGACATTTCTGTCCCCAAAAATTCTTAATACTCTTCATCTCGCCCGGCCATCAAAAATTGATATGCAAAGTAGCGAATTAGAGAAAATGTGGCCATTCTTCAATATGTTACACGTACTTAAACTAGGTCTCCTATGACACGTAGTGTGAATATTCCGAATTTTTCACTCATAACGGATCACTCACACAGTGCTCTATCCTCCAAACAATGTTTTTTAAACTCATTTGTGGAATTCGTGGTAGTAATTCCTCTCAGAAGAGAATTAAAGATAAATATGAAATTAACTTTCAAGGCCAAAACTTCAGGTATGGGGATTGCTCCTTCTCTTCTATCCTAGCTCCTAGCATGGAACAGTGTTGGACATAAATCGAGGCAACTGCCAGCGACATTTTCCGAAGCGGCAGAAGAAGGAATCAACGATAAGCATACTGCAAGCCGGGTGAGCAAGATTCCTTTTTCTGCCGCTTTGGAAAATGTTGCTGGCAGTTGCCTCGATTTATGTCCAGCACTGTACCTCACTATTCTAGATTTTAAAACTGAACTGTAGTGCAAAGCACACTTCCTTGTGGGTGTATAGGTACACCCAGGAGGCGACAGTATCAATCGTTGCCACAGAATTATTTTTAAAACTTATGTATCCTATCCGAGGAGGTTAAGGTTATTGTTAATTGATGTCAATAATAGGCTACACATTAAATTAATAACAATAGTAGGCCTATACCTCTAAAAAAAGGTACACATGTTACAAACCCAAGACGACCCCACTGCACGGGGGCCCCTCAGGCGCGGGGCCCGGGGCGGCCACCCCACTCGCGCCCCCACGCGCCGGCGCTGCTCACTTGTCAGTACTTAATGGGAAGAAATAATGCTAGGCATCTCTTTTATTCTGGCATTACTGCACTGATTGCCATTGTTAGATATTTTTTCTTATCATAGCTGTTTCAAAGACTTTCTGCTAGGGGGATTACAGGTTGGCACTAGGCACATTCCCATGTGCCACAAAAAGGTGATCTTCAATCACGATTCTGAGGGGCAAAATAAAGATTGCTTGGAGACGGTTTCCACGAGCAATGGACTTTTTGTGATTTTCAGTAGATGGCTCCAGAAGTGCCCTCCTATCTAATGAAGAAATTATTTTTGCTTTGGCTCACGGCAAAAGGGGGTGACTGTGATAGGCTTGGCTCTAATGGCATGGAGGCATGTTATCTACATTATTGCACAGGTCCTGGCTGTCCCCAGAGCAAGATGGCAGAAGAGACGAAGCAGTTAGCCACCATGTTGCTTGGTTAAGTGCGGGTCCAAGAGGGGAGTGACATCAGGATCACAACTGGAAACCTAGCAGTCAGCATGTAGAAGCTGACTTGGCGAATCAGCTTTGTAATCACGTTCGGGTGGAGGAAAGGCATGTGAAACACCCCAATTGCAATTTTCGGGGGGAAGAATCATGACCATTGTGGCACGTGGGGAGGGTCCCACTGGCTTTTATAAAAACTACCATCCGGAGTTGTTTCCTAATAAACAGGCCACAGCCGCCCCCTTCCTTTCCTATCCTCTCCCAAAGAGCAATAAGTAAAAATGCAAGCAAAGAGTTCCAGACAAAACAAAAATTCCCCCCTAAAGAGCCGCCGGCTGATAACGGGGTATGAATTATTATTATATATTATTATTATTATAAAAACTACTTTTGACTAGAAATGTTACACTTTCATTATGTGTGTTACCAAAACTGATGGCATATTTAGAATCAGTGATCTTCTTCTGATTTTTTGGGCCTAACTTGCAAATGACTGAATTCTAAAGGGTTAAGAGACAACCACTCAACCAATATGTTTGAGTTAGGGGAGACGGAGTGGGGCTGCAGTAACGTATGCGCCCACGGATGTTCAGGTCCCACGTTCGAACCCAACACGGGGTTCCCCCCTTCATGTCATGCAGAATTGGGCCATCTCTGGCTTCGTCTCAGGTGGAAATTTCCGCTAGACTAATCCACCTGGGGGAGTTCACAAAATGACCAATACACGACATTGCACTTGCACTTTGCACATCCCCTCCTACTTACCCTTGGAACAATTAAATATAAACATGATATATGGTTCCAAAAATTGGTGGTATTCCACCTCCCTAAGAGGGCCTAGGGCCTTAGCATGGGGTACCAAAAAAAAAAAAAAAAACGTGAGAGTTAGAGTTTTTGATCAAATAGTGGGATCCATTAACTTTTATTTTGGATAGAATATATGATTCTTTTCATTGCAAGATAAAGTTTCAAAAGCAAGGATGGCCCCAGGCAGGGAGAAAAGTGTACAGCTACGTAATGTGTATAAGTACCAGATTCTTGTACCTGTATGATGTCAGTCTTGATTGATTATATTGGGTCATTCAGATGAAAATTAGCCACGGTCATATAGCAAATTTCCAGATGGATTTGTCGCGACATGTCATACACAATATGAAGGCCATACCAGTGTAGTATTATGACAGACTGACAGTTGGCCATTCGATCACTTGACACAGTCACAGTGTGCTTATGTTCAGGACCCCCCCATCAAAAAGACTGTCCAGTCAGATATGGAAGCTATGAATGTTGATCAGCCAGCGGTAATCAGTTTTTGATCCACGGAATGTGTCGGCAGTACAGAAATCCATCTCCGTATGAAAACCGTGTACAAAAACTGCATGTCTTTGCCACGTGTTAGAGACTGGAGTAAGCGGTTTGCTTGCCTTGGCCTGGAATCACCGCAGTCAACAACAACGGCTCCTCTTGGAACTGCTTACTCCAGACTCTAACACTTGGCAAAATCATAGTTTTTGTACACGGTACTCATTCTGAAATGAATTTCTGTACTGCCGATACATTCCGTGGTTCAAAAACAATACCGCTGGCTGATCAACTTTCGTTGCTTCCATATCTGACTGGGCGGTTTTTTTGAAGGGGGAGTCCTGAGCAAAATCACACTGTGACTGTGTCGAGTGATCAAATGGCCTACGGTCAGTGTGTCATAATACTACATTAGTACGGCCTTCGTTTTGTGTAAAACATGTCGCGACAAACCCATCCAGAAATTTGCTATGTGACCATGGCTCGTTTTCATCTGAATGAGCCTAACATGTTTTATTATTATTATTATTATTATTATTTCTATTACCCCGTGATAACCCGATCAGGGTTTATAGGGGGGTGGATTACCACCATTTAATAATAATTTTTCCATTTTTCTTCAGTCACTGTGCAAGGAATTCAGGAAATGGGGTAGGGATAGGGATTGTTGGGGAGGGGACACTGGTGCAGGTGCAATGTCTTAACCTTTGGGCCATGTGCAGTCCCCCAGAAGGTTAGGTTGCCAGACACCTTCAAGGTGCAGGTCAGAAACCCTCCTAACGCAGGTGGAAGGGAACTCCCAGGCGGGGATCGAACCTGGGACCTTCCACTCAGCAAGCCGAGACATTACCATCTCGGCCACCACACCTCCCCGAATGAGCCTAATATTATAATCGTGGGTAGTGCAGTCACCCTTGAGTGTTTCGCACGGACCTTTATTGATCATTAATTGCGGAGTACATATGTACAGTTGGAACCTTGAGCGAAGCGCCCGGAATGACCCTAATATTTAAAATTAATTAACATAAAAATTTCAATTGTGTAGCTCTGAAGGATCCCTCTCAGGATTGATTCTGGTGCATACCATGATAATTTTTACTGGAAGGTTGCCCCTAATAATATTAGATAAAAACGGAAAACTCAGTTTATATTTATCTGTTCTGTTGGTAGTGAAAATTTGGGCTTGGAAGGCAATAATTACATTACTCATAGCAGTTCAAAGCAACTGCTTACCTCTCGCCAAGTGAGGCCAGAGAAACAATGGTCAGTGGCTATTTATTTAGATCCCACATTGGCTGTACATATCAAAATTACATTAAAATACTGGCTTGGGGAACTCCATGCTGGAGTAAATCGATGTTTGGCCATATAATAACAACCCCATGGATGTTTTTAGCAGCACACATTTCAGGTCAGAAAACCCAGCCTTATACTGGCCCAAGGTTCTTCACATGACAAATCATGGTGTCCAAAAATTCTCTGAGGGCTGTTCTAAAATTATTTAAAATTTCATTGTTATTTTTTTTTGCCACAAATGCCCATGCAGGTCGGCCTAGAGGCACACATTATCGAGAGAATCCTCATGGAGCCGAATGCACTGGTGCCATGGGTGTGGCAGCATCTCCAGGCCATCCAGGAACCACTTTTTGGTGGTGCAGCACACCCACTCCTGGACAACTGCTTGCAGTTGGCATGTTTTTTTAAATTATGGATCTGAACAGGTAAAAGACACTGGGGGTCAAGCTGGGGGAGTACAGTGGGTGTGGAAGCACCCAAAGCTGTATCCATGAAAAAAACCATTCGCCTATGCCATTTCAAGGACATTGTTGACTGCAAGCAGTTGTCCGGGAGTGTGTGCGCCACACCACCTAAAAGTTGTTCCTAGATGGCCTGGAGATGCTGCCACACCATGGCGCCAGTGCATTCGGCTCTAGGAGGATTCTCTCAATAATGTGCGCCTATCTGCCGACCTACAGGGGTCCTGTGTGTGGCAAAAAAATTGTACATCACTTTGGAACTGCTCTCGTATACTTGCCAAACTTCCCTCAATACAGGGCACCTAAAACTGGTTTCTGACCTGAAAAATTTCCTGCTAAAACATCCATGGGCCTCAAGAACAACCCCATTAGATGGCCAACATTAACTGACAATGAAAATATGTTCCCCAAAGCCAGTATTTTGATGCAAGTTTTGTACATTGGCAACTATGAAATCAAAATAAATATTCATCAGTTATGTTTTGGCCCCAAAAGTAAGCATTTCCTTTGAAGTGCTACAAGTAACATATATTTTATGGTTACAGGAAATCAATTAAGAGACAACATTTCTGTAAGCAGGTATTCTTCATTGTAGAATAGCCCTGCATGTGCTAATGAAAGTCAGAATGTTTGAGAGACTTACCCATCTCTCCTGAGTCCTTCCTGTTGACCTTAAATCCAAGTTCAGAAACATGCCTAGTGATGTCACTTGCACTGGTTCTCTTTGGATCAAATCTAACTACACCTTCCTTAGATTGCAGATCAACTCGTACATCTGTGACTCCTTCTTTGCTGCCCAATGACCCTTGTATCTTATTGACACAATTGTTGCACTTCATGCCTTCAATGTGAAGTGTGCATTCCTCAAATTCCAAATCCCCTTCATGTGCAGGCTCTGGACTTGTTGGTTCATTCTTCTCCTCACTGTTCTTGATAGATGTGGTAAAACCAAGTTTCTCAACTGCACTTCGGAATGCCTCAGGTGAGGTCACGTCCGGGTCATACTCGATATTAGCACTAGTTGTGGTGAGGTCAACCTATAAGAAATGACACTTCTGTAAGATTTATTTTTAAAGTTAAATACATAATAACAGTGCTGGCGCGTACGGGTCGCAGGGCTCGGAAATTCAGGGCCCCCGCCGAGTTGGTTACATTATTTTATTTGTGAGATATTTGCCGTGAAACACAGGTTCCAATTTTTTTCTTCTTCAGATGAATAGTATAGGAGGTAAATTCGGTGGCTGCGTCAGGGGAAATCAGCTATACAAACAGCTGCAGAAGGGCCCCTACAAATTTCGGGGCTCAGAGAGGGAAGCTGCGTCTTTGCCTCGGATGGCAAGCCGTTGCACATAGCACCACAATGACAATTTCACATTATGCATAAGCTTACACTTTTATCACAAGCTCCGGCACAACTTTAAATAAATTTGCTCTCATTTACTGATAATAATCAAACTTGTAGGGACCTGCATCGCTTTAGCAGTTGAATACCTGAAATTTATTTATAAAGGTTCTTGTCAATTGACGTCGAAAATATGAATTAATTTCATAATAATCGTACCTCTAACAAAGGTAACAAACCCAAGAGGACCCCGCTTTGCAGGGCCCCCTCAGGCAAGGGACCCGGGGCGGTCGCCTCGCTCGCCCCCGCACGCGAAGGCGCAGCATAATAAGATAAAATAACACTGGTTTCTCATTGTATGCAGCAGCTCTGGGGGGGNCGGGGAGGGGGGCATGCGGGGCGGGGTCCTCTTGAGTTTGTAACATGTGTAACTTTTTTAGAGGTATGAATGTTATGGAATTAATATGTATTTTGATGTCAATTAACAAGAACCTTAAAGATTAAATTTCAAGTTTCTGAGTGGCATGGTGGTCTAGTGGTTACGCCACTGGCCAGCCAACTGCTAAAGTGATGTGGGGCCCCTACAAGTTCAATTATTAGCAAACGAGAGCAAATTTATTTAAAGTTGCGCGGAGGCTCTTGTGATAAAGGTATTAGCTTCTGCATAATGTGAAATTGTCATCGTGGTGCTATGTGCAAGGGCTGGCCCTCTGAGTTAAAGACGCAGTCCCCTCTCTGGGCCCCGAATTTTGAAGGGGCCCCCACTGAGTCTGTGTTGTATAGTGGATTTCCGCTAACGCAACTGCCGAATCTGCCTCCCACACAATTCATTTGAAAAACATTTTGACCCTGTGTTTGACTGCAAATATGTCACAAATAAAAAGTCCATAATATTTACTCAAAGTCTCATTAGAGACCTAGTTTAAATATGTGTAACACATAAGAATGGCCACATTTGCTGTAATTCACTACTTATAACATAGAAAAGTTTTTTCGTGGCCCTGCGAGATGAAGTCTATTTGAGAATTTTTGGGGAAAGAAATGTTCAATTAAAAAATTGCATTTGAAACCATCGATGATGCTGACATTTTCAGGTCTGCCTCTGGCTTTATAATGGCGTTATTTATGATCGTTTAATTGTAATTAAGACAAGAAAACCCAGGTATCCTGTCTATTTGTGGTGGAAAAAATTCGTTGATTTCAATGTCAGAGTCTCAGCATTACTTCTGGCACGATTACAGTGTTATTTCCAAAAAATTTCTGGACTGACCCAGCCAAATTAGGCCATGCAGTCATTCAATTGACGCATTTTTGCAATCTACTAATACAGTACATTAAGTCACATCATCTTCACTCTTGCCTCCCCTTCCATCTTCTTATCCTTTTCCTACCTCCTTTTTCCATAGCAAATAGACGCGATAACTGGGTTTTGGTTTGTCTTAATTACAATTAAATGATCAGAAATAAGGCTATTGGAGAGCCATAGTCTGCCGTGAAAATGTTGGACCCGTTTATTGTTTAAAAGGCAATTGTTTTGCTTGACCACTTACTTTGCAAAAAATTCATAACTACGAGTCGTAGAGCAAGGCTATCTAAAATTTATAGCCTCCAGTCCCCGTGACCCATAGGCACCGGTGCTGGTATGCAGTGTAGATGCAACTTGTGGCTAACATCGAGGGAGTAGAGCTACCCACTGCAGCAGGGAGAGGCCACCCCATTCCCCTTGTTTACAACCAATATGGTGCCAGTCATTTTTAAGCTGGTCCATCTGACAATGGCATGTTACATACATGATAAATGGTCTACCATTTTGCTGATAAAGCACTCTCTAGGGCTGGCCCTTGCCTCCTTGTAGCGCGACAAGACCTGCATCAGTCTGTATGTCTATAAACAGGTGCCACAACTCAGCCCATCAAGTAGTGGCCAAGCATGGGCAGACACCAATGTTTATATTTCTCTGATTTTGGTCTCTGATCACTACCAACAAACACATCTAAGCATGCGTGGTAGGCTACATCCAGTCCCAGGATCATATGCTTAATGCTTAACTCCCACCTGCCACCACTCATAAACAGTTGTCTCCAGCCTCCCAAACTTCACTTCTTCTCAGTGTTGTCACCATCCTGGCAGTGGTAGAGAGGCTGGAGGGATGGGTCAAGTCAAAAGAAAAATCTAACACAATCTAATTTTATTTTGACTTTGGCCATGTCCCCATACGATCCTCTCTCCCACCCTTTCCCTCTCACATCCCCACTTTCACACGCTACACTGCAATTGTCAGGCTTAGAAGTTGCCTGTACACTGCATACCATGTTAAACCAGCATAATAGTGTGTAATTTGATTACCATTACAATTCCGAACACAAAGTTTAAATAAAATAAAAGTGATCATCATTGAAAAGGGTGCTGCTTTCCAAAACTTACATTTATGGACTAAAGAATGCTTAACATACAAGCTCGGGTAACAGTAGGATTCAGGATTCATCTACCACTACTATAAAAATGAACATTCAAATTCCTGCACATTCCAACTAACTCCTGCAGCCCTTTGAGTTGCTTTTCTTTAATGCGAATTTGCAATATTTTGACTGTTGCATGTCATTTGATTCTCACTTTTCTGCAATTGCCAGTGATGCCTAAACATGCATCACATGAATCAGCTTCTGTTCAGATATCAAGTTATTTGGGGTACCGATTGTTGTTGTTTTTGTTGTTTTTGTTGTTGTTTTTTTGGTGGGGGGGGGGGGGGGGGGNGGGGGATTTCGTTAAATGCTGCTACAATTTAGTGAAAGGGCTTCATTATAAGTCTACTGCATTTACCTCAGGCTCAAAATACAGGGTGTTTCACTAAGTAGTCTGCACAAAGAACCAGCTGTATTTTTCTTCCCACTCAACCTAGAACCATGAGGCTTGGTTTAAAGTGTACCGTAGTTCATGGGAATGTAGCATCTTTCACAAAAAATGATGTAATTGGCCTTCAACTACCTCCATACGCACTCGAACACGACACTATGCGAATCTCCTTATTAGCGAAGGTCCTCTCCCCAGCATATCGACATCAACAGACCGGAATGCTGCATTGATGTTGCTGTCCCAGCCTTCTAGTCTTATTGCTGTAAGCTCGACTCTTTAAATATCCCTATTTGTGGCGTTTTGGCAGGTTAAAACAGAACACCCAGGTTCTTGTGACAAATGTTGTAATGACTTTTTCGGTGATGCCAGCAGGCTATACTTCACTTATTCATTTTTTCTTCCTCCTAAGGAGGTCCTTTACCATTGCATTGGTCCAAAACACTCACAAGAGGGGGATATGAAGTGGGCTCCGTCAGATTTGCAGGAAACTTGCACAGTAGGTGTATCACAGGCCTACAATTTCACTGGTATGGACCATTTTCTGCTACGTTTTAGATCTATGAGGAACAATAGATCCGCATGGGTGCATTCAGGAGAGTAAGGTAAGGGGACGGGAAGCGCTAGGAAAGCGAGCTGTTCAGTTTCCAGGGGCACCCAGCTAGTAAACAACAAGGTAACCATCAGCGCAATTCTCCAGGGAGGGTTCGAATAATCTTCAGGACCAATTTTTTATGTTTGCTTTATTTCCGTCCCGCATTACCTTTACCCTGTACCCATAATGCCAGTGCCCTACATGCCTACAGGATGACTGGGATTATCGAGATGTAAATATACATCCTTGGGCGACTGTATACAATCATCGAGAACCTCAAGCACCAAGTCGAACACTTTTTTCCGATCAGTTGTTCTAATGCACTTGTGGCCTTATTTTTCTCGAAATCTTTCCAGCAATACATTTTGTATTGCCCCACAAGAAGTCAGAACTGAAGCAATATTTTTGAAACTGACACATTGGAAAGGGTTGGGGGATCTCCATTGTGAAACACAAATCAACGATTGAAGGAAAACAAGTAAAAAATAATATTAACCCTTAACTACTTACGTGGAGCCTGAGTGGCCCCAACAACTATTTAATTAAACGTATGTAACTTTCTAATTTAATTCCCCCCCCCCCCCCNTTCCGTGAATTTGTGACAAGAACATTCCTAAGCATGAAAATGAGGGGGATAATTTTTTAAGTCACTATTCTTTGGCTGAAAAAAATTCATAAGGAGGAATAGGTCCCACCTGGAGCCGTTAAGTGCTGCAGCAAGTGGGTGATAAGAGTCAGCCCACCAGTGACTTAATAAGTCATAAACAATGCCCGTTTTTCTGTCGGAATATGCTGACTCAGCGTCTGATTTTTATGTTTTCGGAAGCTTAATGATCTGAACTGAACTTTCTGCATGTGAAAAGTCCACTATAACAATTTAGCTGATAAGCAGAGAGTTAAATATACCGTTGGGGCCGCTCAGGCCCCACCTAAGCAGTTAAAGGTGTTTCGGCCACCTAAGTAGTTTAGGGTTAAACCAGGCCTCACTTGTAAAGCAGCTTGCCAAGGGAACAACAACTGAAGATGATTCTAAAGTGATTCGAACCCTCCCTGGAGAATTGCACTGTTGGTTACCTTGTTGTTTACTAGCTGGGTGCCTCTGGAAACTGAACAGCCTGTTTTCCTAGCGCTTCCCGTCCCCTTACCTTACTCTCCTGAACGCACCCATGTGGATCTATTGTTCCTCATAGATCTAAAACGGCTGGCTGTAGCAGACAATGGCCCATACCAGTGAAATTGTAGCCCTGTGATACACCTACTGTGCAAGTTTCATGCAACTCTGACAGAGCCCACTTCATATCCCCCCCTTGTCAGTGCAGCAATCTGGACTATTAATGTTGATTATCTGAGGAGACCTTCGAAAATAAGGAGATTTGTGTTGCGTTCGAGTGTGTATAAAGGTCGCTGAAGGCCAATTGCGAATGGTGCTACTTTCCCACAAACTAAGGTGCATTTTAAACCAAACCTTATGTTTCTAGGTTGAGTGGGAAGAAAAATACAGCTGGTCCTTTGGGGGGACTACTTAGTGAAACACCCTGTACAATGACTGACCCATGTAAAATTATCTGCTATTCTAAAGGGAAGAGAGATGGACTGAGGTCAAATCAACTGAGCCCAGAGGAAAGGATATGTGATTACAGTGCATCATCGATTATCCGAACAGAGTCTGCCCAGGGGGTGTTCGAATGACTGATTGTTTGGATAACTGATCATTTAGGGAAAACAATTGTACCGGTGTCATATAGGAGCAATATGAAACCAAGAAACAGTGATATTAACCACAAAACTGTATATTATCTGTCACAGGCACGTCATAAAAATACTGTACATATACCTTAGTGCTCTTACATGAAGTAGTCCTACAGTTTAGGGGGGAATTTTTGCCGACCCGAAAACTTTCGGTTAACCGATGGTTCGGTTGATCGGTGTTTGGATAATCGATGCTCCACTGAATTTAAGGTTACAAAATGTAGCTTGTTCAAACAACCAGAGTCATTAAACACTGAATTCACCCATAGGGCGGAATCACCTCTTGCATATTTTTACATGAAATTAAATAAAAATAACAATCTCTGCATCCATGAATAACAAGCAGTATGGCCCATTTTTCCTTCCAACAGCACAATTACCTTAATCCATGCCACGCCTGGCTTCCCTGATATAGTTCCTTCAATCTTCCTCACACATGACCCACACTTCATACCCTGGATGTCTAGTGTGGCTATGCGTGGCTGAGAGGGTAGGGAGGCCTCAAAGCCCATTGAATCCACATATGACCTAAGTGTGTCTGGGTCTGTGAGTCGGGGGTCATAAGTCACCTCCCCGAGCTTCTTCTGAATGTCAACGTTGACATGCAGAACACCTGGCTTCTCAGAGAGACTGACCTCCACACTTCTTACACAGGCTTGAGAAGTCATGCCTTCAATGTGGACTGCCACATGTTGTGGCGTGGGGACCATGCTGGCCCGAACCCCTGTTTCTTCCACAATCATTCTGCAAGAAGAGAGGATATGTAATTAATCATTACAGTGCCACGTACACACAGCCAAAATATTGTAAAATTCACTTCAACCAACAAATTTTTTTCTATTAAGCCGCGTTTACATGTGGGCGATTTGATAGGCAATGTCATCGCCTAGCCATGAAATCTTAATGAAAGCAGTGATTTGGGCCAAAAGAGCAATCGCGTTTAAGAAGGGAGGGCGTTGGCAATGACATTGCTCACGTCTGTTTGAAATAGACGATGGTGATGTATAAGTGCTATCGCTTGTGTCAAGACGTCAGAACCACTACAACTCACAGGCGATGCCATCGCCGATCAAATCGTCCACATGTAAACGCGGCTTCATGCCTCGTGCTGTAATACTGAAGAAACATTCCAACTTGGTTCAAATTATGTTACCTAATGTCATTTCAGCTGGCCTCATTACATGAGCCATGTAGCCCTGCAGTAATTAATAATTATACAGTGATTCCCTATTTCATTTATTATTATTAGGAACAACTTACACAAGCTCTTATGGCAGTTCACAACAAAAATGATCCTGCAACACATCCTTAAACAGACTTTTCAGTGGGTTTGTTTGGGGGGATATGTGTGTGTGGCATATTAATAACTATCTGTCAAGGTTATAAGACTGGGGTGACCATCCATGAAATTACCCCTGATATGGATGTGAGCTAAATTCGGAAACATGTACCCTATGTACAGTTGACTACGGATATAACAGCCTCGGTCATAACGGACTCGAGAGGCCAGTCCGCCATACTTCCATAAGGCCCTGTGGATTTTTACTCCTGATATAACATACTCATTTTCACCTCTCATCTATGTTGTCATTCATTTTGTATATTTGTTGCAAAAGTGACAATTTGGCTATAACTGACCTCAGTTATAACACACTTTTTTCCGCAGTCCTTGAAGTCTGTTATATCCGGAGTCAACTGTATAATATAATAGTAAGCAGCCCAGAGTACCCAGCATACACTTTCTATTTGATTTTTAAGGTGAATAACAAGTACTAGCAGCACATTATTCCCAACACTTTGGCATGCTTTTCTTATGGGAGCGTATCAGCAATAATATTGTGGCCGTAGTTAGTACATGTACAAGTTCCAAGTCTTTCTAGCTGACATTTGATATATGCGTAGGCACTATTAAAGTAAGGATTTGGAAAAGATTACCTGCACTGGATAATAATGTCACATGTCATTTTGGTTCAATTATTATTATTAACAGAGGTTTGGCTGCAGAACTTACTCATCTTTTGCCATTTGGAATGAGGGAGAGGAATCATTCCTGACCTCTGATGTGTGCTGTTAATAGGCTGCTTATAAACTTGGTCACTTGGCCAGCAACAGATAAAGTACTACAACATAATTTTGGGTTTCTTAGGAATTTCCTGCCATAATATGTCGATGAAGAATGGATTTTTCACTACAGTAACACATACCGGTACTTTAGATAGTGCAGGCAGATAAATATTGACACTTAACCTTTTTATGGCAGGAAGCTATGTGACTTAGTAAAACACTGCCACTACATCCAAGAGAGTACCACTTGGTATTGCTTGTGACACCAAACTAAAAGATTTAATACTATGTTGCAGGAAAAAATACTTACATGCTCGTTTCCATCCGAAATTATTCACATTGTCCAAAAACGAGACTGAAGGCTGGAGTGCATAATTGATACCAAATCCAGAACAAGTGATTAATCGTGCGTGACTAACCTGGATCAACCACTTGTTCCGCATTTACCATTGAGCATGCAACAGGCCTTAGTCACAGTTAAGTTACACACAACAAATCAAATTCCTACAATCTAGTGGTCATTACACAAATATTATCTCTTTAACTGCTGCTTATACATGGAAAATATGGTAATGTTGTTATCCTCTGTGAACAAGCCTAAGAGCACCCATAATACAACAGTACATATGTAAATGCACACGTGCAGATGAAAAGTGCATAAAATTAGTTAAGTTGAAATGTGAGTAGCCTAGAAAGTTCACTAGATGTTACAGTCCTTCAGGCACATAACCAGTGTACTATTCAAGCACAGAACATTCAAGTCATGTCCTTGATCAATTGTATGCCAATCGGGGCACCGCAATTTATGCACCTAACAGCTGGTCCACACAAGTGCACATATTGAGAGCACAATAACCACATAAAAGAGGGCAACATTTTTTTCTCAACTCCACCCAGCTTAACACATGGGACTTTTAACATTTTATGCTTCACAACACTCACTCATCAAAAATTTTGAATTTGCCATAGGCCATAACTAACTGACCAACAGTATAAAAAATACAAATAAAAGCATAAGTGGAGCCCCTCAGATAGTTGAATCTCCACTCTGATAAATCCTAAGCCACCTCACTGAATTAAGGCAGTGGCAAAGTTCCAAATGGAAAAGGCCACACATTTCATTACTGCCAAGGCAATGCAATTCTCAAAGGGCCTGTCATGAGTCAAAACTTACTACTCCCTAAGTTACTTTAGTATGCCCTAAATAAGCTGATTACAAAATACTAGATTCTGCTAATATAAAATACAGCTAGGCATGACTGGCCCATTTTATTATTTTAGTCCTGACTCAATCATCCATTGACAGATGTAGGACCTAGACCTCAAAACATTCAAGCATGAAATTTAACAATGCAGTGCTCCATAGTCTATACTGAAGGCCAGTGCTCTTTCTCTATTGAAGTGGGAAATTCATGGGACCCAAATACATAGAGATATGTCATCCTGGATGACATATCTATATGTATTTGGGTCCCATGAATAAAAGATCGTGCTCCAGGATTGATAAAATTCTTCCAGCAATATAATAATAATAATAATAATTCATACCCCGTTATCAGCCATCGGCTCTTTAGGGGGGGGAAGTTTGTTTTGCCTGGAACTCTTTGCTTTCATTTTACTGTGCTCTTTGGGATAGGATAGGGACGGAAGGAAGCGGCTGTGGCCTATTAATTACGGAAGCAACTCCGGAATTTCCCTGGAAGGACCGTGGGAAACCACAGAAAACCACGGTCAGAGTTGCCGGTCCCGGGATTCGAACCCAGGACCTCCCGATTAGCAGTCGGACGCCTTATCCACTATGCCAACCTGCTTCGGTCCAGCAATATTATGTAAAGAAAAGAGTAGAACCTGGTTCTTTCTTACCTTTTTATGACTTGCAAAAATTTGCATGTTAAAATTAATAGTTTCAAATTTAATCACATTTAAAATGTTCAGAGAATGTGCTAGGTGTGGCAGTGAAATTTATTATTTCCTCTCTTTACGGTGTCCAATACTGTATCTTTGCAGTGGGGCACTAACGTCACTAAACTTGTTTGACCTCCTGCCCAAATCCATCGCCATAATTCTGCTTGCAACTGTATAATTATAGTATGAGTGTAGAAAATAACACTTCATGATGGCACAGCCCTGTCAGTCACAAAACTACTTTTGCATGTGTGGCTCAAAAATGATTTCAAAATGGCAATATTTTCCTATTTCGGCCCATCCCCACATTTTGTAAAGGATGGAGTTGGGCCCTTGTTCTCTTGTGGCATTCAGTTGTTCATACTGGCTAGCAATTTTTAACACTAAGGTGCTCATTATTAAGCAGTTACGTTGGAAGAGGTACTTCGCGAGGTTGTCATATTAGCTGCTACTATTAGGTTCAAGTTTTGACCTAATGCAGGAGGGTCCAAGCTTTTAAAATGGTTTAACTATAGGCCTCACGTGCTACCAGGTCAACAGGAGTCTCTTGCAATGATTTCAGCTTGGAAATTCATTGCAATTGCAGACATGGATGAATGCTCCTGTTCAGATGAATACTAGGAGCTAATATTTTAAATAACTGCTTAAAATAAGCAGATTAGTCTATTAAAAAAAACACCCCTTGCCGACATTTCAATTGCAACACATTGTCTTGATAATAATAAGTAGGCAGCACTTGGCATCCAGGGTTGGGGCTTTTTTTCCACACAACTGCAGATACCAAATGTAATAATGGTTTTATTTTTACTACTGTATTTCATGCTGTCCCAGTTAAAATGTAAAAATGATTAATTCATAACCATCACTTTTGGATTTTTTCTTGTTTTTCATATTGCATGCTCTCTCCTCTTTAATGTTATCACTGATGACATAAAGAGTGCAGTGTCCTTGGCTTGACCACAATCTGTTACAGTCCTAGGATAAGGACAGACTCTCAAGGCAAAATTTTTCCCTGGTGTTGACACATGATCATTTCTTTACGCTTTGAAATTATGTCAAAAGCATCTACAATATGAATCTTGATATAGCGCTGAAGGTGACAATTAGGTCTTCTTTCTTTATAGTCCTTTTAAAAGGAGAGAATATGTGAAATCCTCTTTATTCCATTATACCTTGCAATGGCAGGTTTCAAATGTCCATTGTTTTCCCATATTCAAGAGCAGAAATGGCACATGACTATTAATTGTGACACAACATTATCACATGCTGAATTTCAGTATTTGTTCTCCTCCCCACTCCCATATCAGCTACATAGAAATGAAACTGCAGAATTGTGCAAAACAAGAACTAAATCACAATGAACTTTGCCCAGCTGGGTTGCCACATTAAGATTGTGAGCAGGAATTGAGCATAACAAGACTTGAAAAGAAGGACTGTCACATCATCCCCTTTTGAATGGGGCCTTTTGACCCCGTTTCATAAGGACCAAAGCAGGAAATATCTAGCTTGTCAACACGTGTGTTGCATCTAAATGGATCATGCCAAGCTCACTAGTGGTAGGACATTCTTTACCTGTATGGATTCCCATTCCGTCCTATATCCATCCTTGGGAAGTGGTATCCTGTTTGATAACTGTACCTCAACTGACACCACAATTTTTTTAAAGTTACACAGTACTGTGCTTCTCAGCCTCTCAGGCAAAAGTGATAAGGCATATCTCATACTCAACACATACACTCACACTCACACACACACACAAAATTAACTGGCACTCATGCAAAAGCTATGTTCATTGGTCCATACTCCATGTGTAATGACAAAACATCCTTCATGTGCCTCTGCTTTCTCCTTGCAACAGGTTTGATCTAATGTCATCACAGCTGTGCCCCACATGTGACAGAAAAATAAACAAATAACTTCCCTTTATCCCTTATAGTAGCGTTTAATAGCCTATAGTTCTGCAAGTCCAAAGGACATTACAGAGTAATGCATTACGAGAAGCCTTTGGCAGTTGTTGACAAGATGCATTGTGCTAGATCTCAGATATCAACTTTTGACACATGCACAACAATATGCCTTGTTTCAAGGAATTCCAAAATTCTCCAACATTTTAAATTTTCTCTCTGGATGCATATTTTAAATCAGTGGTTTTCAACCTTTTACCAACTGCAACCCCCTAAACATGTTTCCATAAATGTGCGACCCCCCCCC
>JYFJ02004532.1:0-31422 GCA_000934665.2 Catajapyx aquilonaris
GTACTTAAGTCATTCTTGTTAGTGACTTCTGGTAGCGTGTATTATATTGCAGTGAATGAAACTACAGGTAGCTTCTCACATCCTTCTAACGACTTTCCAATTTCGCAGTGAAGCTTCTGGGCACAGTAATATGCCTGTATAGTAGTATTACTGATCTAAGGTGTTGACGGACTGATTATTATAGAGTGTGCGGCGGGGAGGGGGACGTGAGTCATGAAATGTTGCTATGTACTAAGTAATTACCATTTTTAATATTACTGTATACTGCAGAAAAACAATTATTTGGAGTCTAAAATCATCTAACCAAAAGATTGTCCTTTTCAATTTTCCCGAAAATTCAACCCTTTTGCGGCAGTGTTTAACCTTAATATTAAATTTTTATTTTATTTTTCCCTTAATCTACATACCATAGAACATATTTCCTTCATAGGTAGGTTTTGATTAATAAGATATATTTTTTCTCCATACAAGCGCGATCCACCCTATTACACATGCATCTAAGTACAAGTATCATTGGAACGCTGTAATTAATTGCGGAACACCTGTGATTAACATTAGAATGAATGTGATTATCATTTGGAACGCCTGTAATTAACTGCGGAACACCTGTGATTAACATTAGAATGTATGTGATTATCATTGGAACGCCTGTAATTAACTGCGGAACACCTGCGATTAAAATTAGAATGCATGTGATTATCATTGGAACGCCTGCCATTNAATGAATGTGATTATCATTGGAACGCCTGCCATTAACTGCGGAACACCTGCGATTAAAATTAGAATGCATGTGATTATCATTGGAACGCCTGCCATTAACTGCGGAACACCTGCGATTAAAATTAGAATGCATGTGATTATCATTGGAACGCCTGCCATTAACTGCGGACCACCTGCGATTAAAATTAGAATGCATGTGATTATCATTGGAACGCCGGTAATTAACTGTGCTACATCCATCAATACGCGATGAACAGCGTTATTATCCGCTAGAGCAGAGTAGCAGCTCTAGTAGCGGCGACTGGTGAGGCATGAATAGCGCCTAATCACATCTGTGTCTCTGCTGGTGATCGGAATGCACCCTCACAAGATGGGTGAAATAGCTGACCTGATTGGGATTCACCTTTGTTTGATTAGCTGACCGGCAATTTGCAGGACCATGTCACAGGTAGTGTGGATAAAGCAGGAAGAGTGGGAGGAGGAGGAGGAAGATGAAGAAGGAACAGTTACACTCCAGGGGACCTTGAAGGAGGAGACACCGTCTTTTTTTGATGGTGACTCTCCTCTCATAGAAGACACAATTCCAGTGGTAAAACAGGAGCCAGAGGATGAGGAGGAGGACGAAGAAATGGTGGTGGCCATGTCCAAGGAGGCTGAAGATGAAGATGACCCTTTGGCAGTTACATCCAGAAGGATTCAGCAGGCATGTAAGATCTTAGGTGTATCACAAGATTGTTTATCTATAATTTCACAGTCTTAGGTGCCAGATAGAGGTTGTCGACAGTCACCGTCAATGTCAAAGGAAGCGATACGAAAGAGGGAAGCCAGAGCCAGAGAGAGTGTAGAAGAGAAAAGAGCAAGACTGGAACAGCAAGCGAGAAGGCAAGCTGCTGCAGTAAAGCGGGAAACTCCAGAACAAAGGAAGGAACGACTTGAACGAAAGGCAGAGAGGCGGAGAGAAAGGATCAGTCGGAAAACACACGAGCAGAGTTTGGTTTGAATACAAAGGTGAGCTCAGATTATTGCAAGCGTATGTGATTGAGAATCCCACTGAGACCAAAAAAAAAAAACAAGCAATGACGGAGATTAATGCAACAAGTTAGTGACCTATTTATTGTAGGTAAGCCCAAGTATTTGACCCAGAAATAGTTAAAAAGACTTCTAGAATGGGATCTGAAAATTCATGTGCATGTTCATTCAAGTGAAAAGTCATTTTTGTTGTCAAGTTTCACTAATGAAATTTGAGTTGGGGAGTGGTTTGAGAACTCACTTGAAAATATGGACTGGTGAGACAACTTACACTTGCCCAATTTGACCAAAACAGTTTGGCAATGAAAGTCATTTGAAATTTCAAATGTGTAGGCATGTATGGGGCTAACCATATACTTTCAAATATAGCTTGATAGGGGGAGGTGCGGTGGCCGAGATGGTAAAGTCTCGCCTTGCTGAGTGATAGGTCCCAGGTTCGATCCCTGCCTGGGAGTTCCCTTTCACCTGCATCAGGAGGGCCTCTGACCCACACCTTGAAGGTGTCTGGCAACCTAGCCTGAGCCTGGGGAACAGCATATGACCCCTTTTCAGACATTGCACTTGCACCCTCGTTCCCGCCCCAACAATCCTTACCCAATGACCTTGATTTCCCTGCACCGGAGTTTGAAGTAGAAAAAGCAGATAATTGTCTGAGAAAAAATGGTGGTTTCCCACCCCCCTAAGAGAGCCAGGCTCTCTCACGGGGTTTTTTAAAAATTGCCTGAAGGAGTTTATTCAATGTGGCAATTTTAAAAAGCCACATGTGTGAAAGCACATATGGGAAAAATGAACCTATATGTAAGAGATGTCCTGGAAAAATGTACAATGGGAGCTTATTATTTTCACCTGTGAATACACATTAAGAAACGTCTGCTTTGACTGATTTCCAGAGAGTTTACAAAGACATTATTACAGAAGTGCATAGAAGAGGTAGCCTATAGTTTTTTATAAAGTGTGTGTCAGACTCACTTTTACTTTTTTACTACCACCCCTACTTGCAATTCTTTCATTTATTTCAGATTACCTGCACCATTTTATTGACCAGTTTTTCACAAGGCAAACTGCAATAGCCCTCAATTAATTTCACAATCATTTTTCACATATTTGGTACTGTACGGGATGCCCAATCTCTATAAACTAGGCAACCCGTTGCCAAAATTTGCATGGAGACACGTGTCTGTAATCGGGGGTGATAACGGCACAATAATAATTAATTATCTTTCATCCAAATCCATCAGAACTAGTATTGAATGGTGAAGAGCTATTAGTTCTTCGCAACGTTTAGGAGTAGCGGCGATTGTTCATGCAGAAATAGCGCTTAATACCATCTGTTTCTCTGTTGGTGATCGGAATGCACCCTCACAAGATGGCCGACCAAACTGACCTGATTGGGATTCATCTTTGTTTGATTAGCTGATCTGCAGTTAATATTTACAGGACCATGTCACATGTAGTCTGGATAAAACAGGAAGAGGCGGAGGAAGGGCCAGAGGAAGAAGAAGGAACAGTCACACTCCAGGGGACCTTGAAGGAGGAGACACCGTCTTGCTTTGATGGTGACTCTCCTCTCATACAAGACACTATTCCAGTGGTAAAACAGGAGCCAGAGGAGGAGGAGGAGGAAGAAATGGTGGTGGCCATGTCCAAGGAGGCTGAAGATGAAGATGACCCTTTGGCAGTTACATCCAGAAGGATTAAGCCGGTACGCAATCTGCTGTAGTCAGATGAAGACGTGGCTCTCAGGTGTATGACAAGCTGCAATTATCCAATAAGTTATAACAATTTCACATACATGTTTTATTACCCAGGTTCAAAGTAGTGGGAGTGGCCACAATAAGCTACTGGTAATGTCGAACGAGGCGATACGAAAGAGGGAAGCCAGAGCCAGAGAGAGTGTAGAAGAGAGGAGAGCAAGACTGAAACAGCAGGCAAGAAGGCAAGCTGCTGCAAGAATGCGAGAAACCCCAGAACAAAGGATGGCACGACTTGAACGGGTGGCAGAGAGACGGAGAAAAAGGAGCAGTCGGAAAACACCTGAGGAGTCTTTGGTTTGACTTTATAAAAACTTACAGAGATTCTTGAAAGAATGTGTGATAGAGAGACAAAGACAAAGGCTTGTCTTCTTCGCTACCCCCTACTTCCCATTTCTTCATTTATTTCCCATTATGTGAATTTATTCACCGGTATTAGATGAGACACTAGGAGCCCGCAATATTATTTCCATATTTTCATTTTTCAAATAATGGTACAATATTACAGAACGTGATGTCCAATCTTTACAAATACAGCTGTGCATTAGTATTTATTAAAGTTTATTGAAATTGATGCTAGGTTCTCACTGTACTGCCCAAAATGAATAGTATTGTTCATCATGATATATGCTTCGCCTTGACCTCCTGCCTAATAATCCTGGCCAACTGTTCAAGGACGTGCCAATAAGGAAAAGCTCACTCCAAACTGACAATATCAAGGGAAAAGTCCTGTTGTAGGCTATGGAATGAAGTATGTACTGAAATGAAGTGTTTAAGTTTAAATTGTGCCATCATCAGGCAGAATTCTATGAGACAGAATATTGCCCAAAAGTGGTTCTATCACTATTACAAAGAGTAAGCAATTATAGGTTTACATCTGCTAAGTCGTTGCTAAGTTTCTACCGCCAGACACATTTCAAGCAGAATAAATAAGCAGATCGACAGACATTACTTGGTCATGATCATTCATGTGTCCATTGATCTAAGTATGACCCCGAATCCATCAGTTTTGATGATAAATAGTGAATAATGAAAAGAGCTATTAGCAGCATCACCAGTAGCGGCGACCTGTGAGGTTGGAATAGCGTTTAAACACTTGCCTCACTCTGGTTGTCATGCGAACGGTGATGCGAACGCGTCACAATTAGGAAAAAAAGAAAAAGAAATTAAAGATGGCCGACTGACGTTCGATCCCGTTCGTTGTGTGGAAGAATCCGAGGTTCCAGTGAATGGAACTCATCTTGAACCGGTTCGATTGCTGATTCTATCCTCGCGCCTTCAATCGGAGCTTTGCCCTTCTCGTTCTGGTCGAGGCGGAGGGTGACAAGGACGAGGAAGGGTGAGTGGAGGAGGACAAAAAGAGAGAAGAACGTCTCTTCGGCAGACAAAAGTTCCAGTCGGAAAACGAGACATTCAAAAATGTTCGATCAAAATGGGGATGTGTTTGACTAATTTGATTTATTTCATGCATTTCCTTGCTTACATCTAAGAGAAATGTTCATCTGCAGCTGTCGTGATTGCGCCTTATTGACATGAGTACATGACCTGCACTTTTGTCTTGCAGGACCATGGCGCAGGCAGTGTGGATTAAGATGGAAGAGGTGGAGGAAGGGGAAGAGGAAGATGGAACAATCACAGTTGAGGAGACGTGGCAGATTCCCTTGAAGGAGGAGACCCCATCTTGCTTCGATGGTGGCTCGACTCTCATTGAAGACACGCTTCGTGAGATCAAAGAGGAGGAAGCGGAGGAGGTGGTGGAAGAGGAGGAGGAGGAGGAAGAGATGACACTGACCTTGCCTGATGTGGTTGAATATGAGCATGACCCTTTATCAGTTAGACCCAGAAGGATTAATCGGGTATGTCATCTGTCGATATAGCAATGTAATTTACATATGGTTACATCAGTTTTACTTGCACCGCCGTGTACTCAACCTTGATGCTAGTCCACATCTACATTGATATACTTTGCAGATTTTGTTAGGATAAAGTGTAGGTCTAATTAGGCAGGTTAGCCACTGGAGATGTGTCCACTGGCTATTGCTTTATTGGTGTCACTATACATAGCAAGTGTGTGGGAGTACAGTGTGTTCAACCACTTTGCAGGAATGGTCTTATACTCTTTTCACATGTTCTTTCTTCACTTTCCATTCAGTTTTATGCACATGTCTTGACACTTGCCACTCAGAGCAATCCCACATGATATTTGTTCAAATACCTAAGAAGAAGAAGAAATCCTTATTAATAAAAAGAGGACACAGTTTGTATAGGTGGCACACCCTTCGACCCTACATCATCGTTTTGTTTACAGACTCCAAGTCAACGGAAATCTGCCAAACGTACCCCTGGAACCGCTCGCTTTTCAAGTTTCCGTGGAAATGCCTTCACACAACAATTGGAGAATGACTGTCCTTTGTTCATTGTTTACGGCCATTTGTTACATGAGGGCATTTCCATGGAAACTTGAAAAGTGGGTGTTTCCAGGAGTAGGCTACATTCAGCAGATTTCCGTTGACTAGAAGTTGGTAAAGAAAATTATTATGATTCAAGTAAGGGCATGCCGCCTATACATATGTATGTCACGTTTTGTATTGCCAAAGCAACCGTTGTTGACAACCAAAGAGTTCTGCTGTAATAGAAACGACTCGGGGTGAAATGTGGAGGCAGGCAGCCATCTTTACATGTGTCATAATGTTGGACTTAATTGTTGTCCCAGTAGCTAGACAACTGTCGCAGAATGTTTAGATTCAGTAGTTGTTATGTAGGAGCCCAAACCAGTAGTTTAGTTCCGGCTCAGTACTAAAGCCGCTTTAACATGTGAGTGACTTGATGAGAGAAGTCTTCGCCGAGCGATAACATCAATGAGTAACCAATATTGTTTGAGGTGAAAGTGACAATCAATTTTCGCCTCAAACAACACTGGTTACTCAGGTTGCTCAGCGATGTTACCACTCTTTTCGGACCCCACCATATTTTAATTTTTATTCATTATTATATAATACTTTCCAATGTAGTGACTATATACAATCATTCTTTGAACAATGCCTAAAAGGATCGCTCATTCAAAATAAACCTGCACTTCCTGTTATATACTGTAAAAAAATCGCAAAAGTTCATTGTAATTATCATTTTAATGCATTTTTTTCCTTGGGATCCAAAAAGACCCCACGGCACGGTTCCAGGGTTAAAAATCAGTAGCAATATTGAGCAGGTTTGAACATGTATCATTAGCTGGGACTTTACTGAGGCACACTTGACTACTGCCAGCTCTTTAGCAGCAGAAGAACCTGCGGAAAAAATTAAAATGTAACAACTGTGGAGATGTCCCTGACAGGGGACGCCGGGCACATCTGGGTTAATACGATGATGATATCTAGCAGTCACAGTGTGTTACCAGACAACTTTGATGACTTTGTAATAAAGGGTGCTTTTTAATGACCACAGCCTGGAAAGCTCTGAAATGGAAATTGATGAACTGTAATTTTCGTTACAGGCAGTGCAAGAAAAAAATGATGAAGTGATGACAGGAACCCAGGGATTTAGGATCATTAGAACCCATGACGGAATGGGCCAGGAATTACTTGTTCCTGAAATTGATTTAGAAGTTTACATGCGAAACCGTCCTAGAGAGAGATATTTTCCTTGCCATATCTGCCAGGAAAAGTTCAACCAGGAAAGCCATTTACTAAAACACAAGAGAATTCACACTACCAAAAAAAAACATACTTGCAGGGTGTGCAAAAGTACATTTGTGACAGCAAATAGTTTTAAAAACCATAAGAAATTGCATGTAGGGCAGAAGACATATGAATGTGAGGTGTGCGAGAAAAAGTTTCTTCTTGAAAAGCATTTGCGAAATCACCTGCTTAGATATAAAAGAGGGAAGCCATTGATTTGTGAGGTGTGCCAGAAGAAGGTTCACATAGCATATGATTTGAAACTTCACATGCGAAGTCATACAGGAGAGAAGCCATTTGTTTGTGAGGTGTGCCAGAAAATGTTTCGGTCAGCATATGATTTGAAAATCCACGTGCGAAATCATACGGGAGAGAGACCATTTCAATGTGAGGTGTGCCAGAAAAGGTTTCCGACAGCATATCTTAGGAAAAGGCACACGCATGTTCATCTGGATGTTCCTTCAGGAGAAAAACCATTTGTTTGTGAGGTGTGCCAGAAAACTTTTCGCTTAGCATACGAGCTGAAAATTCACATGAGATATCATACAGGAGAGAGACCATTTCAATGCGAGGTGTGCCAGAAAACGTTTCGGGCAGCATACGATTTGAAAATCCACATGCGATATCACACAGGAGAGAGACCATTTCAATGTGAGGTGTGCCAGAAAAGGTTTCCGACAGCATATCTTAGGAAAAGGCACACGCATGTTCATCTGGATGTGCCTTCAGGAGAAAAGCCATTCCGTTGTCAAGTATGTCAAAAGGAATTTCAGAATGCAAGTAGTTTCAGCACTCATAAGAAAATACACACTGCAGGCACACCAGTCACTTGCCAAATATGCCAACAGCAATTGAAATGCGGAAGGAGTTTGAGCAGTCACATGAAAATTCACAGTGGGGAGAGACCACACACATGCAAAATTTGTCAAATGCAGTTCAGGCATAAAGGTAACATGACAATTCATATGCGAACACACACAGGGGAGAAACCATACTCCTGCAAATATTGCCAGAAGACATTTAGTCAATCATGTTCTGTGAAGGCACACATGCGAATGCACACAGGGGAGAAACCGTACACCTGCAAATATTGCCTGAAGAAGTTCAGTCAGCCAAGTTCTATTAAGATACACATGCAAGTCCACACAGGGGAGAAACCATACTCCTGCAAATATTGCCAGAAAACATTTAGCCAGTCAAGTAGCATGAGTGCACACCTGCGGATCCACACCACCAAAAAAACCAACTTAGATTTAAGAAGTGTTCTTGCAAAAGGGTAGCATAGCAGGTCGCTGGAAATATCATCTGAGCATACACACAGAAAGGTCTGCTTTGTTGTAATAATTTTAACAGAGTTAATGATGACACTATGAGAAAACACGCAATGTTGATGTGCTGTTATCAATAAATGAGATTATGTTAACCTTGACTCTTTTGAAACACCTATCCCCACCCACTCTCCATCGACGCTCCATGTTGGGGTAAAGCAGTGCAACAGGTGTCAGCCAACATGCTTTCCGTATACCAGATGGGTATCGTAAGTGTTGGATGTGGAAAATGTAGGTTTTATGGTGTCTAAAATTTTATATTATTATATTATATTATTCGTTATTATATTAAATAGCAGCGTGACCAGTAGCGGCGACTGTTCAGGCATGAATAGCGCTTGATCACGTCCTTTTCTCTGTGGCGGTGATGGGAATGCACCCACAAAAAATGAAGGAGAAAAAAAAAAAAAATAGAACGTCAAAGATGGCCGCCTGTTTGTCGAGTGAAGCCCGTTGAATTGATCCAGATTCGTTCGATCGGCCTGGGAATTGGAACCCCCATCGCTGGAAGAAGGGGGTGGACTGGAGTGAAGAAGCCCCGGTGTTGGGCCCGGTGTTGATGGAAGAGGAAGGGTGAGTCGAAGGATATGATGGGACGAGGGAAGGGTGACCCACATTCCTCCACAGGAGGGAACGAGTCATCAAAATGTTCGATTAAGAATTTGCTTTAATGTTGTCTCTTGTTGCACGCAACGGAGAGGAATGTTCCTACTCTGTGGCTACCTTGATGGCATGGCCTCCGCACTCTTGTGTTTGCAGGACCATGTCGCAGGCAGTGTGGATTAAGACGGAAGCGACAGAGGAAGGGGAAGAGGAAGATGGAACAATCACAGCGGAGGAGACCTGGCCATCGCATTTCAAAGAGGAAATAGCCCCGGAATGGTTGGATAATGACGCTACTCTCGTAGAAGACACCCTCTGTGAGATCAAGACCGAGCCGGCGGAAGAAGAGGAGGAGATGGAGGTGGCCATGTACCGGCAGGATGAAGATGACCCTTTGGCAGTTGCCTCTGGAAGGATTAGTCAGGTATGTCATCTGCTGATACCATGATGGAACTTACGATTACACCATTTTATAGGCGGCCCGCCCTTACTGCGACTGTACGTCATCCTTTTGTTTACCGACTCCTAGTGAACGGAAATCTGCCAAACGCACCTCTGAAACCCCCCACTTTTCAAGTGCAACCTCACGCAACAATATGGGTGAACAGTGCCAACAAAAAAGAACACTACTGTTCACTCCCATTGTTGCATGAGGACATCTCCAGGGAAACTTGTAAAGTAGGGGTTTCCAGAGGTGCGTTCGGCAGATTTCCGTTGACTAAGAGTCGGTAAACAAAAGGATGGCGTAAGGGCTTCCACGAATAGCCGTGTACTCGCGCTTTATTCAGGTCCACATCGACAGTGATATTTTTGCAGATTTTTTCCTGTTAAAGGCTGGCCTAATTAGGCAGGTTAGCCACTGGAGATGCCCACTATTGGTTGAGTAGGGATCTGCCTAGGTTTGGCTACCACTATTTCTGCTGTGTCCATGCTTCCACATCCGAGTCCACTCCTCCCTCTCATCAACATTCAACCCATATGCGCATGGATTTCTTTGAAACATTCTCAAGCAGTTGGAGTATTCCCGTACATGCATTGCAGCCTGTCAATCTTACTATGGGAATATTTAAAGTGCTGAATATTAAGCTAATACTAATGATGGTGGGAGAGGGGCTGCCAAGATTCCAAAACTTTCCTCTTATGGTCATGTGGAAAGGTTCTATATACTTTACCCACATGAGGTGTAGCATGGAATTCGGAAGATCGGGGTAATTGGAGGGGGATCATTACCCGGAAGAATTTAAATGGATTGTGAAAATGTTCAAAGCTTTCAAATCATCCAAGTGTTCATAATTATGTGGGGATGGGAAAATTCTCAACATCTTGCTACAACATATGTTATTTTCTTTTATATGAGAATGTCTGGCATTCACACTGTCTGGGGCATTTCGGGACGACTTTGGCGACTTTGTAATAAAGGGTGCTTTGTAATGACTGTGGCTGGAAAGGTGTGCAAGAGCAACTCGTTAAAATGGAAATTGATGAACTGTAATTCCCATTACAGGCAGTGCAAGAGAAAGATGATGAAGTCTGTGTGATGACAGGAACACAGGAATCCTGGATCATCGGAGCAAATAATTTTAAAAACCACAAGCAATTGCATGTAGGGCAGAAGACATATGAATGTGAGGTGTGCGAGAAAAAGTTTCTTCTTGAAAAGCATTTGCAAAATCACCTGCAAAGATATAGAGGAAAGGAGCCATTGATTTGTGAGGTATGCCAGAAGAAGGTTCACATAGCATATGATTTGAAACTTCACATGCAAAGTCATACAGGAGAGAAGCCATTTGTTTGTGAGGTGTGCCAGAAAACGTTTCGTGTAGCTTATGATTTGAAAATCCACATGCGAAATCATACGGGAGAGAGACCATTTCAATGTGAGGTGTGCCAGAAAAGGTTTCCGACAGCATATCTTAGGAAAAGGCACATGGATGTTCATCGCGATGTTCCAGCAGAAGAAAGACCATTTGTTTGTGAGGTGTGCCAGAAAACATTTCAGAAAGAATACGATCTAAAAATTCACATGAGATATCATACGGGAGAGAGACCATTTCAATGTGAGGTGTGCCAAAAAACGTTTCATAAAGCATATGATCTGAAAATTCACATGCATATTCATTCAGGAGAAAAACCATTCCGTTGTCAAGTTTGTCAAAAGGAATTTCAGAATGCAAGTAGTTTCAGCACTCATAAGAAAATACACACTGCAGGCACACCAGTCACTTGCCAAATATGCCAACAGCAATTGAAATGCGGAAGGAGTTTGAGCAGTCACATGAAAATTCACAGTGGGGAGAGACCACACACATGCAAAATTTGTGACATGCAGTTCAGGCATAAAGGTAACATGACAATTCATATGCGAACACACACAGGGGAGAAACCGTACACCTGCAAATATTGCCATAAGACGTTTAGTCAATCATGTTCTGTGAAGACACACATGCGAATGCACACGGGGGAGAAACCGTACACCTGCAAATATTGCCTGAAGAAGTTCAGTCAGCCAAGTTCTATTAAGATACACATGCAAGTCCACACAGGAGAGAAACCATACTCCTGCAAATATTGCGAGAAAAAGTTTAGTTATTCAAGTAGTATGAATGTACACATGCGGATCCACACAGACAAAGAACCAACCTAGATGTAAGTGTCCCTGGAAAGGGGTGCAAGGTATTGGAAATATAAGCTGAGCCTGCACATAGAAATATTTGTTGTGCTGTAATGATTTCTACCGATTTTGTGATTGTGATTAGAAAGATCCGATGTAGATATGTTGTTAACAATAAATGATATCATGCTAACCTTGACTTCAACTACCTCATCCCAGGGTGAAAGTACCCGAAAACTATTTAGATGGGATAATATTCAGCCCATGATCACGCCCATGACAGCAGAGAGCAGTTTGATGTGGTTGCCACTGGTCTTTTTCCATGGCAACCATCGCTGATATCTTGAATATCACTTGACCTGAATCCAGGAACCGTTATCACTAGTAGCTGCGACTAGCGAGATGGGGAATAGCGCTTAAACGCATCCTGCTCTTTGGTGGCGATGGGAATGCACCCCCCAAAAAATTAAAATGAGTCAATAAAAGATGGCCGACCAAGAATGTTTGTTGTGGACGACTTCAGCAGTGTTCTAGTGAATAGAACTCATCCAGATCCCGTCTCGTCACTGGATTTGCTCGGTGGCCTACAACTGGAACTCTTCTTCCGTCACTAGGGGTGGACGAGAGCCCTGCCTGGTGAGGAGACAGAGGGTGACAGGGAAGAAGAAGAGGGGTGAGTGACTCATCCCCAATCAACATATGCCCATATTCACCTGATCTGCACTTACAGGGCCATGTCACAGGCAGTGTGGATAAAGCAGGAAGAGATGGAGGGAGAAGAAGAGGATGGAACAGTCACACAGCAGGGGACATTGGAAGATGAGACCCCTTCTTGCTTTGACGATGGCTCAACACTTATAGAAGACACTATTCTTGTGGTCAAACAGGAGCCAGAGGAAGAGGAGGAAGAGATGGTGGTGGCCACGTCCAGGATGGTTGAAGATGAAGACGACCCTTTAGGAGTTGGTTCCAGAAGGATTTCCTGGGTACGCTGAAATCACAGAGAATTAAATCGAGTCTCTGTAGCTGTTTTCAATGAAACCTGTACATTTTTTGCTGACCTACTGTGTTATTTAATCTTGAGTAGTTTTGAATACCAATATGCTAATGTTCTCCTTCATGAGCTTCATGTGATCTTACATGTACAGTGCTGGACATATTAGCCGTCGCTGAATGTTTTTTTTCCTGCGGCGGCGGCGTTACCTGGCAACCCTGTCCGGAGGGCCAATTCAAACATCAGCCCATGGAGAGCGCTTCCATTGTTGCCACTGTTTACAAATCGAGTGAGTGACGCGGACGACCCAGCGACGGGTCTCTTCTGCCTGCGCACTCACTCACTCGATTTGTAAACAGTGGCAACAATGGAAGCGCTCTCCATCGGCTGATGTTTGAATTGGCCCGCCGGACAGGGTTGCCAGGTAACGCCGCTGCCGCAGCCGCCGGAAAAAAACATTCAGCAACGGCTAATTTGTCCAGCATTGTACGGTACGAACAACTATAGGTGCAGTTTTCCTATTACTGTAAAAAAATAATTCACATCCATGTTTTATTACATTTTAGGTTCCCGATGGCGGGAGTAGCCAAGACCTATTTGCAGGATCAAAGGAAGCGATACGAAAGAGACGAACCAGAGCCAGCGAGACTGCAGAACAGAGGAGAACGAGATTGCAAAAGGAAGCGGAAAGGAAAGATGCTGCAAGAAAGCGAGAAACTCCAGAACAGAGAAGAACAAGATTGCAAAAGGAAGCGGAAAGGAAAGCTGCTGCAAGAAAGCGAGAAACTCCAGAACAAAGGAAGGCACGACTTGCACAAGATGTAGAGAGGTGGAGGCAAAAGATAATACGGGAAACACCTGAGCAGGCTTTGGTTCGACGCCAAAAGCATGCTCAGATTATTGCAAGAATGCGCGCTGTAAAATTCAAAGGCAGGAGCTTGATGCAGCAAGGCACGGGTGAATGTGGCAACGTCGGACCGGACTTGAACCGAAAAGAGTTTACGAACGTTCATACAGGAGAGAGACCATTTCAATGTGAGGTGTGTGAGAAAAAGTTTAAGAAAGCATATGAGTTAAAAGCTCATATGCATGTTCATTCAGGAGAAAAACCATTCCGTTGCACAGTTTGTGAAAAGGAATATCTCTGGGGAAGTAGTTTGAGTAATCATATGAAAATACACACCGCAGACACACCAGTCACTTGCGAAATTTGCAAAAAGGAATTTACGCGGGGAAGTAGTTTGAGCAGTCATATGAAAATTCACACTGGAGAGGCACCGCCACACACTTGCGAAATTTGTCAAAAGCAGTTCAGGCAGAAAGGTAATCTGAATATTCATATGAGAACGCACACGGGGGAGAAACCGTACACCTGTAGATATTGCCAGAAGTCGTTTAGTCAGTCAGGTAGTATGAAGGTACACATGCGGATGCACACAGACGAAGAACCAACGTAAGTGCTCCAGGAAAATTGCAACTCATTAAAAACAACAATCTGTGAATGTACATAGAGGCATCTATTTTGTTGTAATGGTTACCACAAAGACACGATGATTTACATAAAGTATAATTATATCATCAAACCTTTGACTGTTTAAACTACCTGAAGTGTGACCCGAATTAAATTAATTTTGTGTCTAGTCGAATTAACAGCTCAGAGCAGCTTCACCAGTAGCGGCGACTCTTAATGATGGAATAGCGTTTAAACTCATCCTTCTCTCAGGCGGTGATAGGAATGCACCACTTTAAAAAAAAGAACAATCAAACAAAGATGGCCGACCAAGAATTGTCTGTTGTGAAAAGTTGAGAAGGTTTAAGATTACCTTTGAACTAATTTCTGCCAGGTATCAGATTATGATTGCATGACCTGCACTTAACATTTGCAGGAGCATGTCACAGGAAGTGTGGATAAAGCAGGAGGAGGGGAAGGAGGAGGAAGAAGAAGGAACAATCACAGTGGAGGAGACCGTCGAGGAGGACACCCCATCTTGCTTTCATAATGACTCTACGCATATGGAAGACACTATTCATGTGGTCAAGCAGGAGCCAGAGGAGGAAGAGATGGTGACCATGCCAGAGGTAGTTGAAGATGGAGATGACCCTTTGGCAGTTGCGTCCAGAAGGATTAGTTGGGTATGTAATCTGCTGAAGTGTATGACAAGTTGCCATTACTTTCAACAATCTGTTTTATTATGTAGGTGCCACAACCAGGGAGTAGCCAACACCTACTTGCAAAGGACATGATCCGAAAGAGACTAGCCAGAGCCAACGAGACTGTAGAACAGAAACGAGCAAGACTGCAAAAGCAAGCAGAAAGGCAAGCAGCTGCAAGAAGGCGAGAGACTCCAGAACAGAGGACAGCACGACGTGAACGAGATGTGGAGAGGTGGAGGCAGAGGATCGGTCGGGAAACACCTGAGCAGACTTTGGTTCGGCTACAAAGACATGCAGAGGCTCGTGCGAGAATGCGTGCTAGAGAATCACAAGACAAAAAAAGGCAAAGACAGGAGCTTGATGCAGCGAGGCATGCATTTTTGAGGCAACGTCGTAAACAAGCTGGAGGACTTGAACCGGCAGAAATGGCTTCCGAAAGAATATGATCTGAAAATATTCATATGTAAAGTACGTTGATTGTTGCGAAGTGAGGAATTTCAGTGCCGAAGTGGTTTGAGAACTCATATGAAAATGCGCACAGGTGAGACATGCGGTTGCCCAATTTGACGAAAGAAGTTTAGCAATCTACTAGAAAATTAAAATGTGAGCACACCATAAAATGTCGCTATATCAGTACCTAGCATCATGTGGATATTATTTTATGTAATAATTATTAATTTGTTTATCTAGTTATGGAAAATTTATCTGTATTGCTGTCATGTGGTATTGCTGTATAAATGTAGCGTATTTCTGGGTTGCAATTATTTAACACAACAAAACATATGGGTTAGTGATAAAATAGCCAGTGTGTTTATATGTAGAGTTGAACCCTGAAATAATCATCATACTGTAAATTTATCGATTGAAAAATTAGATAGGTTCAATGGCAGAGAAAAAAAAGCCAATTAGCGGTTAGCAGCTGTCGCCAGTAGCTGCGACTGGTCAGATGGAAATAGCGGTTTAAAAAAATCGCATCCTTCTCTACCTCTGTGGTGGCGATAGGAATGCACCCAAGGGCGTGAATCCAAGATGGCCGAACCATATGTTGTGAAAATGTCAAGGACAATCCAGTGAATTGAGCTCATTTCTGCCCGTTTTGTGTTGCAGGAGAGAAGGACCATGTCACAGGCAGTGTGGATTAAGACGGAGGAGGCGGAGGAAGGAGATGGGATGGTCACAGTGGAGGAGGCCTGGCAGCCGAAAGAGGAAACCCAGGAATGGTTGGACAATGATTCTACGCCCTCCACGCCTTATTGTGAGGTCAAACAGGAGGAGGAAGAGATGGTGGTGGCCGTGCCTGAGGAAGATGAAGATGACCCTTTAGCAGATGGCTCTGGAAGGAATCGTGAGGTACTACTGAAAATGGCGGACACATATGTTCTGATATCCTTTGCAGGTTTTTCATGCAGACATATTGTGTTCACTTCACCAGCATGTGGTGTACACCACACCCAGCCACAGTGCGTAACAGAAATTGATGTACTCTTAACTTTTCAGGCATTGCAAGAGGAAGGTAATGAAGTCTGTGTGGCGGAAGGAGTGCAGATGGAAAAGATCTCAAGCCCGCATGATGGAAGCAATAAGCGATTTGATTGCCATGTGTGCCAGAAATCACTTGGGACCAAATATGGTTTGAAAATTCACATGCGAAGCCATACTGGAGAGAAGCCTTATTCTTGCCATATGTGCGAGAGGAAATTTAGTGTGACAAGCCATTTGCAAAGCCACTTAAAAAGTCACACTGGAGAGAAACCATTTTCATGCGAAGTTTGTCAAAAAAGGTTTCAGGAGTCACATGGGTTGAAAATTCATATGCGAATTCATACAGGAGAGGACTCGTTTGCTTGTGAGGTGTGCCATAAAATGTTTCATGTTGCAAGTAAGCTGAAAACTCATATGCGGATTCATACAGGGGAGGAACCATTCATTTGTGAGGTTTGCCAGAAAAAGTTTAATGAAGCGAGCGACTTGAAAATTCACATGCGACTTCATACAGTACAGAAACTATTCTCTTGCGAAGTTTGCCAAAAGCAATTTAAGCAGGAAAAGAATTTGAGTAGCCATATAAAAATCCACACTGGAGAGACACCATACACATGCCCAATTTGTCCTAAGCAATTTACCCATGAAAGTCAATTGAAAATACATATGCGAGCACACACGGGGGAGAAACCCTTCAGTTGCGAATATTGCCATAAGAAATTTAGTCAGTCAGGTAGTATGAAGACGCACATGCGAAAGCACACGGGTGAAAAACCATTTAGTTGCCAATATTGCCAGAAAACGTTTAGTCATTCCGGCAATATAAAGGCACACATGCGTAAGCACACAGGAGAAAAGCCATATACTTGCGAATATTGCCATAAGGAGTTCAGCCATTCGGGTAACATAAAGGCGCACATGCGACTGCACACGGGTGAAAAACCATTCCATTGCGAATATTGCCACAAGGAGTTTAGTCATGCCGGTAATATTAAGATACACATGCGACTGCACACTGGTGAAAAACCATTTAGCTGTGAATATTGCCATAAGGAGTTTATTCATTCCAATAGTATGAAGACACACATGCGGAAGCACACAGAGGAAAAACCAGTTCAGTTATAATTTTTTTTTCAATGGCATCTAATTGGGAACGGTATCTGCTTTGTTGTAATTATTTACATAATGATTAGAAATGTATATATGGAAGATGATGTGGTCTATAAAGTATGCTACACTCATATCTTTGGCTCTTACTGCAACAACGGACTGAAACATAACGAATAGCGATTAAAACCGCTATCGCAGGAGCAGTACCACAAGCGGCGACTGATAGCGCTTAACCTGACGCGGTGATCGCATCGCTCATCTGAAAAAGAAAGAAGAAAAAAAAAGCAACACGAAAAAAAAAGTAAACAATCAAAGATGGCCGCCGATTCTTTCCAGTGTTCCAAACGAATTTTGGTCTCTCGAAGGGTCTAGTGATTTGAATTCAATCTGATCGATTGATTTGTTCGATCGCCTGGAATAGTGGGACCCCCTTCCGCAGGCAGAGGGGGGTTGGACGGGAGTGTGTGGAGTCGGAGGGTGACACAGGAAGGGTGAGTGGATGGAAGCGAAATTCCTTAGGTTGATATTACATATTGCACTACATTTGCAGGACCATGTCACTGGGAATGAGGGTGAAGGAGGAAGAGGTGGACCCTGGTGACGGGACGGTCACTGTAGAGGAGATGGTGCAGTTGCATGTGAAAGAGGAGATCACGTCGACCTTTGAAGATGAGTCGATGGATGACCCACCTGTGGAGATCAAAGAGGAGCCACCGGAGGAGGAGGAGGAAGTGGCGGAGGTGACTGGTGCCACTGAAGAGTTGGATGACCCTTTAGCCGGAGGTTCTGGAAGGTTTTGTGAGGTAAAAAGTACTGCTGATAAAATGTTATTATTTTTGACAATCATCATATACAGAATTTAGAATGTGTCACTCCACCCTACAAACAATGGTGTAGTTACCATATTTATCACTTTCCCGGTTTCCACGTTCAACAGTGAGAGAACAGAGTAGGTCCGCTCTCTACAGCAGTCAGAGAGGGTGGGACCCACTGCAACGGAGGCGAGACACGCGCTTGTTGTAGCATCCTGGTGGGCTCTGTCAGCATGACATGTACTTTCCCCCTGAGAGTGGCAGTAGTAGTGTGCAGAGGGACAACCTATGTACTACTTCCAAGTGAGGGGGTGGGCCAAGTAGTGTTGCCAAAATTTGGCACGCCACTCGTGGTATATGATGGCCCATTTTTAAAGTCACATCAAATATTAGTTAATGAATAAGTACTGACTGTGCAATGTGTCAACACTGCAATATGTAATGTTTACATTTGAGCGATTTGATCGGCAATGTTGCAGCAATGTCATCACCGCGCGAAAGTAACAATATACGAGGGCCCTACTAATATGATTTACAATTTATTTTTTTGACACAAATACAGTGCCCGTACAGGTCGACTGATAGTAACACATTATCGAGAAAATTCTCCTGGAGCTGAATGAACAGGAGTCGTGGGTGTGGCAACCCTTCCTGTCCCTCCAGGAACCATTTTTTGGAGGTTTGGCGCACCCCCTCCCGGACAACTGCTTGCACTCAACAATGTCCTCGAAATTGCATCAACGAAGGAGTTTTTTTCATGGATCTGAACAGGTGAAAGTCACTGCGGCCCAAATCGGTGAGTAGAGCAAGTGTGGAAGCACCTAAATCCAGAGACACGAAGAAAACCCTTTGCCGACGCCATTTCGAGGACACGGTTGACAGTTGTTTAGGTTGTTGATTGTGCACAGTTGTCCAGTTGTGTGTGTGTCGCACCTCCAAAGAGTGGTTCCTGGAGGGCCTGGAGAGGTTGACACACCTGTGGTGGCAGTGCATTCGGCTCCAGGAGGATTCTATCTATAATGTGTGACTATCTTCTCACCTGTACAGGCACTGTATTAGAGGCAAAAAAAAAAAAAATGTAAATCATTTTAGTAAGGCCTTAATATTTTCATCCCAAACAATAGCATTTGTCTCATTGTTCGTATGTAATTGCAGATTTGTGCATAGATGCATTTTTTATTTCAATAAAATTACAATTCGTGAACAATGTATCACAAAAAAAATGTCCATCATGTAGCATTGTCAGAAAAAGAACAAAAATCTGAAAGATTCCCAGTGACTACTGTGACCATTTCAAAGCAAAACATTGCATTTGCCGCAAATGCAGGTTGGCAAATAGGCACACACTATCGACAGAACCCTCCCGGAGCCGAATGCGCAGGAGTTATGGGTGTGGCAACCTCTCCAGGACCTCCTGCTTCGCTGGTGAGAAGAATAACTACTAGACCACCATGCCCCCCCGCCTCCAGTGACTTTCATCTGTTCAAATATATTGAAAACGTACCTTCGCCGATGCCATTTTGCGGATATTGTTGACTGTGAAGAGTTATCCAGGAGTCGGTAAGCCGCACCACCAAAAAGTAGTTCCTGGAGGGCCTGGAGACGTTGACCAGTGCCAATGCCAGTGCGTTCAGCTCCAGGTGGATTCTATCTATAATGTGTGCCTATTTTTTGACCTGCATGGGCGTTTTGTCTGTGGCAAAAAACAAATTGTAAATTATTTTGGTACCGCCCTCGTACATTGAACATCATTAGGAACTAGTTCCAATAAAAGTCATAATGATTCACGTAGATTGGTCCTGGAGGACATCATTTTTTTCATGTTTGATTTATGTACACTGCTGTCTCTATTTAGGCCACTTCAAACACTGGCGTTGCCAAGAAAAATGGAATTTATATGTGGGGGTGGGGTGGACGGAATGTTCTGGTCTTTCCTGCAACACATACTCTTATTTTCTGTTACGTAGAGATCTTTGGCAGTCACACTGTGTGATGTCTGCTACAAATGCTCCGAGATCTATTGCTTTCAAATGACCGAAAGACGTGTGTAAATTGTTACACCATCACACAGCATAACTGAAATTTACATGCTGAAATTCACTTTCCAGGCAGTGCTAGAAGAGAGTGACGAAGTCTATGTGGAGAAAGGAGTCCTGCCGAACAAGATCACCAAACCTCGTGATAGAAGCAAGCGATTTGACTGCCCAGTGTGCCAGAAAACTCTTGGCACCAAAAGTGATTTAAAAATTCACATGCGATACCATACCGGAGAGAAGCCCTACGCCTGCCACATCTGCGAGAAGAGATTTATTGTGTCAAGTCATCTGCAGAGCCACATAAAAAATCATACTGGAGAGAGGCCATATTCATGTGAGGTGTGCCAGAGAAGGTTTCGTGAATCTCATAGCTTGAAAATTCACATGCGAATGCACACGGGAGAGACACCATTTGTTTGTGAGGTTTGCCAGAAAAAGTTTAATGCTTCATACGAGTTGAAAGTTCACATGCGAATTCATACAGGTGAGAAACCATTCCAATGTGAAGTGTGCCGGAAGGAGTTTTACATTGCCGGTCATTTGAAAAGCCACATGAGAGTTCATACAGGGGAGAAACCTTTTGCATGTGAAGTGTGCCAGAAAAGGTTTCATGAATCATATCACTTGAAAATTCACATGCGAAACCATACGGGAGAAACACCATTTATTTGTGAGGTGTGCCAGAAAAAGTTCACTACATCATACGGTTTGAAAGTTCATTTGCGAATTCATACAGGTGAAAAACCATATCAATGTGAGGTGTGCGAGAAAACATTCCGAGTGACAAGTCATTTGCAAAGCCACATGAAAATTCATGCTGAAGAGAAATCCTATTGTTAGAAGAAGTCTAGTCAGATATAGTATGAATGCACGCAATGGAAAAGCCTATCTGCAAGTGGGAAAATGTAAAATGGCAGCTTATTAAAAATATTATTTGTACATACATAGAGAAATGTCAGCTTTGTTTTAATGATTTCCACCAGAATGCATAAGAGACAATGTGCATAGAAGAAGTGCAGTTGCCCCTACAGTATGCCATGGTCATGTAGCTTTTACACTTTCCCTCCTCACCATCCACCCCCCACAGTATATGTCAATCGTAGTCACATGTTGTAATAGAGACTAGCTGCTCATTGTGATAATTACGCAAAAAAAAAGGTGTCAGACGACAGGATGCTTTCTTTACTGGAAGACCTTCCAGAAACCTTTGTTATTCCTGCTGGAAGACATGACAACAATTCGTGTGCATGCAGCTTGAAAATTAATTTTACCTTTCTGTAATGAGGCACTCTGCATTTCAATTCTGCGTTTGGCACGTTGTGTAAGGTATTATAACTTAATATACAGTATATCAAAACATGGGTGTGCGATTTGCGAGGTGGGTAATAAATATCCAGTGTGTTTAAAGAGTATTTGTTATTTCCAATAACGATTTTTATTTATTCCACATTCTGTTTCCAATAATTACGATTATTATGCCTCCTTGGAGTAGCAGTGATAGTAGCTGCGACTCTTGAGGCATGGATAGCGCATAAGCCCGTCCTTGCAACCTGGTGCGGGGGTAGGAACGCACCCTCTTTTGCATTAAAAAAAAAGAGAAGCGAAATCAAAGATGGCCGACTGAGCATTGTTATTGATTCTCTTCTTTTGGTGAATGGAACTCGTTTGAACCCGTCTCATTCTCTGGATTTGGTTCCATTGGAACCCGGAGGAGGAGGGACTCTTCCCCTGGCGTCCACACATCGTTGGAACTCGAGAGGCTGGGGAGTGGGGGACTGTGAAGGGAAGAAGGGTGAGTGGTGGGGATGGACTGATCTGATTCCCTTTGCCCACACTTCTCAGAGACTTCTGTGTTTGCAGGACCATGTCTTTGATCCTGAGGATAAAGAAGGAAGAGGGGAAGGAAGAAGAAGATGAGGAGGACATCACAACAGAGGAGACCTGGCAGATGGCCGTGAAGGAGGAGACCCCTTCTTATTCCCTTGATGATGGCGCTACTCTCACAGAAGACATGCTTCGTGAGATCAAGAAGGAGGAAGCTGAGGAGGAGATGGTGGCAACCACGTCCAGGGTCGTTGAAGAGGAAGATGACCCTTTAGGTGTTGGTTGCATCAGGATTTATGGGGTATGCCATCAGCTGAAAATCTGCCCGAGCCTTCCTTTTGGTCTGTTGAACCCCCACTTCTTGTTTGACCTTTGACACTAAACAAATGTAATTGGAAATGTCAGTCCACATAATATGTATTTCTATTGCATGATGCATCATATATGCAGAACTTATGAGGGTCCCTTGGGGGTGATATTTTCTTGGACTGTGAAGGAGGAAGCACGGCACTTGCATTGGGCTACCACAGTGGCAGGTTATGCTTCCTGCAGGGGGATTGCAAGCCAGGAATCATCAATAAGAAAGCAGGAGGAAGTGTCCAGCATGGAGGATGGCTTGTGTGTCGTATGCAGCCCCCTGCAACTCCCGCGATGCGGCAGCGGACTTAGTTTTTTCCAGCCCGGATTTGGCGCTTCAGATGCTACACTGTTGGCTGCTCCGTCCTCAGGTGCAGTCGGGCAGATGAGGCCTGAGGGCATAGAAGGAGCATTTGTATTGATGGTTTGGGTTGGTTCACAAGTCGTCTGCACCAGGTGCACCTGGGGACCGAGTAGCCTACGGTATAGTGCCAGCAGCGCCAAATCCGGGCTGGCGGAGACTCTCTAAGTCTGCTACTGTCACCATAAAGCTACGATTGGAGTTGCAGGGGACTGGTTGTATGGTCTTTAAGGCTACTCTGCTCCAAGTATTTATATATGAGCAGCCATGTCCGTCCTAGCACATAAGAATGCCTTTCCCACTTGTCAACAATGAGTTGCTTTTTGTGCTAGAGGTGTACCTCACTTCAAGTGCTTTGCTTTACTGTACTTTTAATTATGTCCTTTTTAATTATTGTTGGGAATGAGATGGTTTATAAAACTTTGCAAATTTTTCCTGTTTGAATCATGGAGACAGATTGTGTCTATTGGCATAGACTGTCGAATAGCATCGTTATCATCGTTAATGATATAATTGTCTCTCCTTTGGGGAGGCGGAGCGGCACTGCGGTAACGTATTGTTAGTCTCAGCAATCTCCATAATAATACCCTACGTCTACTGCAGTTCTTGCCAAAAGAATGGAAAAGAGGCCTGATCTGATGCAATTCCCCCTTCAGCCTGTTCAAGTCAGTATGAAGAAAGCAGTCCAGAAGAAAAGGATCACTACACGCCAGCGATTTGATTGCCAAGTGTGCCAGAAATCGCTTGGAACCAAATATGGTTTGGAACTTCACATGCGAAACCATACGGGAGAGAAGCCCTTTTCCTGCCACATCTGCCAGAAGAGATTTATTGCAACAGGTCATTTGAAAAGCCACATGAGAAATCACACTGCAGAGAGACCATATTCATGTGAGGTGTGCCATAAAAAGTATTTTGCATCATATGAGTTGAAAATTCACATGCGAATTCATGCAGGGGAGAACCGATTTCAATGTGAGGTGTGTCAAAAAAAGTTTCGTGCCGCATATGATTTGAAAATTCACATGCTAAATCATACAAAGGAGAGACCCTTTCAATGTGAGGTGTGCCAAAAACGGTGTAAGGTTGCACATAAGTTGAAAATCCACATGCGAATTCATACAGGAGAGAAACCGTTTCAATGTGAGGTGTGCCAGAAAAGATTTAATAGTTCGCATTCTTTGAAAATTCACATGCGAATTCATACTGGGGAGAAACCATTTCATTGTGGGGTGTGCCAGAAGAAATTTCATTGGAAAACTTCTTTGGAATCCCATTTGATAACTCACACTGCGAAGGAGCAATTCAGTTGTACATATTGTCGGAAGAAATTTACTAACTCAAGTAGTATGAAGGCACACATGTGCATTCACACGAGTGAAAAAACGCTTCATTGCAAATATTGCCAAAAGGGGTTTAGTGACTCAAGTCGTATGAAGAGACATTTGCTAATTCACACTGGCGAAAAACCATTTAGTTGCAAATATTGCCAGATGATGTTCAATCAGTCAAGTAGTATGAAGTTACATTTACGCATTCACACAGGCGAAAAACCATTTAGTTGCAAATATTGCCCGATGAGGTTCAGTCAGTCAAGTAGTATGAAGAGACATAGTATGCAAAAACACGCAGGTGAAAACCCCGGTTAGATTTAATTTCTTTTCAGAAAGAATATGTAAAATGGCAGCTCATTGGAAAGATTATCTGTGCTCATCCAGAAGCATGTCCTTTACTGTAATTATTTGTGATTAGAAATGTACTGTACATGGAAGATACCTTCGCATATTTATTTCCTTTGCCCCCCACACATGTCACTCATAAGCAGGATGAGGTACAGACATCTCAGTGTGATGCACAGCAGGTGTCAGAAAACATGCTTTCGTCGTCAAAAGCTCCCCGCAAACCTACTAGTTCATACTGATGGAAGCCTCGACATCCTTTCTGAAATTAATTATTCGAACATAATACGTACATTCAGCAACATTTGAAACTTGTTACAATATTGCAAAGATGGAGGCGACTTCTGACTACTTGAGTGCATTTTGCATGAATTATAATGATCAATATTTCCATATTCGTGCAATAAGTAGCGGCTATCAGAGCAGCAGTCGCCAGTAGCGGCGACTGGCGATGAGGGAATAGCGCTTAAGCACATCCTTCTCTGTTGTGGTGGCGATGGGAATGCGCCCTCATTTGCATAAAAAATCATCGCATCAAAGATGGCCGACGAAGAGTGTCCGTCGTGAGGAGACGAGAAGAGTGCGTCCGTTGCCTCTCTTCCCTCGCCTGGAACTTGGTAGGTTGAGCACATTGCATCCGCCCCACGCAAAGCATGACATGGTGTCACTTCAGCCATCCAAAGCATGACCACGGAATTAGATCTGAAGGAAAAGAGAACAATGGTAGCTATAGGCCTGTGCCCTACTCCTAACATGAGCTGGTTGCATTGTGTATTGCAGGACCATGGCCTTGCTGCCCATGAGAGTCAAGGAAGAAGAAGGGCTTGATGGAGAAGAGGAGGACATCACAGTGGAGGAGACCTGGCAGATTCCCTTGAAGGAGGAGACCCCTTCTTGCTTCGATGACGGCTCTACTCTCATTGAAGACACCCTCCGTGAGGTCAAGAAGGAGGAGGAAGAGGAGGAGATGGTGGTGGACATGCCTGGGGTGGTTGGAGATGAAGATGACCCTTTATCTGTTGGTTCTGGAAGGATTAGTGGGGTATGCCATCTGCTTAAAATGTGAAGTAGGCCTACCGTAATGTTGCCGTATGTGTGCTTCAGTCATGTGATGGATGGGGAGTATTACAAGAATTTTCCTTGCTCATTGGGGGAAGGGAGTGTTTGGCCCAGATATGTTAGCCCAGCTTTGGTGACCTACAGTTGAATCTGGATATATAACGGACTTCAAGGGACCGCGGGAAAAGCAGTCTGTTATACCCTAGTTCTGTTATGGCCAAATCGCCAATTTTGTAGTGAATACTCGAAGTTGTCTGCTTTCCATATGACTAGAATGCACACTACTACATGCTGATTAATGAAACTAAACATGCAAAATTAGCTCACCCATCACTTAGGCAGGACCAAAAAAAATCTGTAATTTTCTTCCACTGTCTCGTTCTTGCTAAATATACCAGAAAAAGGATGATTTTGACCTTTTAGCTAAAGCGTTAGATCAGTGACAAATCTACTCCAGTGTGCAATGCTTTCCTCACGTGGGAAAAGAAGTTGAGTAATCAAAAACAGCACATTTTCCCACCGAGTGGCCAAGAAATGGTCTGTTATAGCCGAGGTGAGGTGAAAATGAGTTACCGCAGCACCACTTCGCCTCCTTATTAACTGTAATAAATTATTTTTATTACATGCAGAATATTGTCACTTTTCAGATTCTTTCTTGGATGGTAAACTGGACTTTTGGTATTTTATTTCTTAATCTCCCATTAACTAAATGCAGTTTGAGCCAAGCTAGGACAACATTTGTTGAAATGAACCAAATTTCATGCTAAAGGATGCTGATGTGAAAATTATTTACTATTAGTGTAATCATGAATTATTATCAAATGTTGCATATTTTACCTGTTGAGTGATGTAAACAGATTGCTACTACAGTTGAATCCGGATATAACAGCCTCAGTTATAACGAACTTTCGGTTATAACAGACTCAAAAGCCCAGTCCCAGCATACTTACATAAAGCCCCATGTATTTTTTTTACTCCTGATAGGCTATAGGAGACTCCTTTTCACCTCATCTCAGCTATGACAGACATTTCTTGGCCCTTTGGTGGGAAAATATGCTGCTTACGATTACTTAGCTTCCTTTCCCATGCCAGGAAAGCATTGCACATTGGAGAGGGGGGTGATATTCCATATGTGAGTGATATAAGCGCTCATTGACACTTGCAGAAAAGATCAAAATAATTATTTTTCAGGTAGCGTTTAAGTTATTTAGCAAAAAGGGAGAGAGCAAACTAGAAATACTCTTTTTTTTTGTCCTGCATAAGTTGTGGTGAGCTAATTTTGCAATTTTGTGGCTAGTTTCATTAATCAGTGTGCAGTAGTGCTCATTATTTGCATTTGGCAAGCAGAAAACTATTGTTGAAAAATTGGCGATTTGGCTATAACAGATGTCAGTTATTTCCTGTAATATGAATATCCCACCAAAAACATTTCTGTAAAAAAAGGCCAAGTTCTCCTGACTGCTGTCAAAAGTGGCGAGATCTGAAATACAGCCAAGTTCAACGTCGTTGTCAATTACTGGCATTCTCAAATTATTCAACCTAAACCACTAACTTTGTTTTTCCAGGTCGACCTTAAGTTTAATCATCAAAAAATTTTAATGTAATTTCTCCTGATGTCACTTGACCATTGCTCTTAAAACAGTGAAACAGTTGTAGAATTCAACAATACCTCAGACATGAGCAATGACCAAGTGACATCAGGAGAAATGCCATTAAAATTTTTTGATGATTAAACTTAAGGTCGACCTGGAAAAATAAAATTAGTGGTTTAGGTTGAAGAATTTGAGAATGCCAGTAATGAGTACGACGTTGAACTTGGCCGTATTTCAGATCTCGCCACTTTTGACGGCCAAGCAGTCAGGAGAACTTGGCCTTTTTTTACAGAAAGTTTTTGGTGGGAACTCACCTCTTTTTGTAGGCAGGAGTGTAGGATAATTATGATAGCTCGGGGCCGGGCCCTACGGTTGGGCGTGGAAGCAATTGTCCGTATGTACAACTCTATCTTTTCTTCTGATTAGGTATGATTTTCTTCTGCTTTCTCATATTACGCTTCCTTTTTTTCTGTTCTGGTTGTGCGAATTGGACATCTGCTACACCTGATCCCATAGCCCATTCGCGATCCTTAACCACTTCTGTCGATGCCTTATTAGCCCTTTTGAGTATGGATAAGTCTGGTCGGTAAATAGATCTCAATCTATCGTACTCCAGAATAGCTGACTCTTGAGCCTTGATGTCAGTAAAGGAGGCATTGATGAGATGCACTTTTAACTCTGGAAAGAGCCACGTAGGCTTGACCGCACGAGAAGACAGAGGAACCAATATCGATGAGTACATTAGTGAGACTCAGCCTTGGCTCTTGTGTATGATAATTGCAAACGACAAAATGACGTGAGTTGTGTCGGGTAAAGGTGGTCCGGCAGTGCGGCGAGAACTTGGTGGGGGCACTGCCGTTGCCCCCTAATCTCTGTCGCACTGTGTGATGTGAGTGTGCTACAAATTCTGCAAGAGGTTTTGCTATAAGCCACAAGGGGTGCCTTCTAAATGACCAAAACACATGCTGAAACCTTTCCTACATCCACCCTCCAATGGTAATTGATATGCTGCAATTCACTTTTCAGGTAGTGCAAAAGGATGACGATGAAGTATATGTGAAGGAAGGAGTTCAGAAGGAAAAGATCACTAGACCTCCTGATGGAAGCAAGCAATTTGACTGCCAAGTGTGCCAGAAGAAGCTTACTACAGCTTATAGGTTGAAAATTCACATGCGAATCCATACAGGTGAGAAACCATATAGTTGTGAGGTATGCCGGATGAAATTTAGTGAGCCAAGGAGCTTGAAAAGTCACATGCGAATTCATACAGGTGAGAAACCATATAGTTGTGCGATGTGCCAGGAAAAATTTAGTGCATCAGCTAATATGAGAAATCACATGCGAATTCATACAGGTGAGAAACCATTTCAGTGTGAGGTGTGCCAGAAGAAATTTATTACATCAAGTGCCTTGAAAAAGCACATGCGGGTTCATACAGGAGACAAACCATTCACTTGTGAGGTGTGCCAGAATCAGTTTACTGCACAGTCTAGTTTGTATGTTCACATGCGAATTCATACAGATGAGAAACCATTTCAGTGTGAGGTGTGCCAGGAAAAATTTAGTGAATCAGGTAATTTGAGAAATCACATGCGAATTCACACAGGCGAAAAACTATTTAGTTGCAAAATTTGCCATAAAGAATTTCGACATTCCAGTCATGTGAACAAACACATGCGAACTCACACAGTCGAAATACCACGTGGTTGCAAAATTTGCCATAAACAATTTCGACATTCCAGTCGCATGCGCAGACACATGCGAACTCACAAAGGCGAAAAAACACTTAGTTGCGAAATTTGCCATAAAGAATACCGATATTCCAGTCATCTGAGCAACCACATGCGAAAGCAGCACACTGGTTAAAAACGATTCAGTTGCCAATATTGTCAGCAGGAGTTAAGTGATGCATCAAGTGGCATGAAGAAACATTTATGTACGCATGCACGCACAGGTTATAAACCATTTAGTTGAAAGTATTTTCAGTAGGAGTTAGTGACTCATGCGGTATGAATAGACATATGCGAAGACATGCAACATGCTCAGATGTAATCATATATTTTCTGAAAGAGATGTAAAATGGCATCCCATTGGAAAGACCATCTGTGCATGACACCCAGAAGCATATGCTTTGTTGTAATTTACATGAAGAGTGTATGAAGACATGACTATTGTCTATAAAGTATGTTAATCTCATCTTGGCATTTTTACTCCCTTTGTCCAACAGGAACTAGCTGATATAGATGGCTCTTGAGTCCTAGAAAAGCCATCATTGACAGGAAGGGTGAGGACACTCCGGGATTTTAATCGCCCCAATCCCAACTTCCCGAGTGACCACTATTGGGCTTGCCCTGGTCATGCGCTTCCTATACTAACTATATTTGAATCAATATTACCAGGATTTACCATAGAAATCCAAGTGTCTCGCACAATATGTCATAATCAGGCACATGTCCACGGTTTTTGAGCTAAACGTATCAAATGTAATAACTAGCGGCTATCGCTGAGCTGGACAAGTAGCGGCGACTCTTGGCGTTGCAATCGCGCTTAGACGCATCCTTCTCTCTCAGGTGGCGATGGGAATGCACCCACAAATGAATGGGAAGAGAAAAAAGAAAAAGAAATCAAAGATGGCCGAAGAAGAACTTCTCTTGTGAAGACACGAGGAGGAGGGTCCTGCGGCTTGAATTTCCCGAAGATTACAACTTGGATTCAGACATAGCAAGGTGGGCACTTGGTTGACCTTTGACCACCACGTCACAGAGAAAATGTTCCTCCTGTGCAGCTGATTAGTGTGCTGCTTCATGTGCTGATGTTGCTGTGCATTGCAGGGCCATGTCGTTGAGGGTCAAGAAGGAGGAAGGACTGGAAGATGATGGGGAGGTGGCAGTGGAGGAGATGGCACAGGTGCACGTGAAAGAAGAGATCCTACTATCCTTTGAAAATGACGAGACAATGGGTGCTACACCCGTGGAGGTCAAAGAGGAGCCACCGGAGGAGGAGATGATGGTGGCCATGCCTGGTGCTGTTGAAGAGGGAGGTGACCCTTTGGCCGGAGGTTCCGGAAGGACTAGTGGGGTATGTCGTCTGGTGAACATCTGATATGTAATGTTACAGCATATTTGCACTGTGTTGTACTTCCATCTTCATTAAGCAAGCTGGAGAAATTGTACAGCATAGAGGATGACTTGTGTTGTACGCAGCCCCCTGCGACTCCCATGATACAGAAGCGGACCCTGAATAATGAAAATTGATATGATGCAATTCCCTTTTCAGCAGCTGCAAGAGAAAGGTCTTGAAGTCAGTGTGGAGAAAGCAGTCCAGAAGAAAAAGAGCACTAGATCTCATGACGGAAGCCAGCGATTTGACTGCCAAGTGTGCCAGAAATCCCTTGCCACCAAATATGGTTTGGATCTTCACATGAGAAGCCATACAGGAGAAAAGCCATTTTCATGCAAATTATGCGATAAGAAATATATTGCGAGACTTAGTTTGAAAAGCCACATGAGAGTGCACACGACAGAGAGACCACATTCATGTGAGGTGTGCCAGAAAAAGTTTTTTACATCATATGAGTTGAAAATTCACATGCGAAATCATACAGGAGAGAAGCCATTTAAATGTGAGGTGTGCCAAAGACGGTGTAATGTTGCTCGTGAGTTGAAGATTCACATGCGAATTCATACAGGCGAGAAGCCATTTAAATGTGAGGTGTGCCAAAAACGGTGTAATGTTGCTCGTGAGTTGCAGATTCACATGCGAATTCATACTGGAGAGAGACCATTTCAATGTGAGGTGTGCCAGAAAAGGTTTAATATTGCATATGATTTGAAAATTCACATGCGAATTCATACTGGGGAGAAACCATTTCAATGTGAGGTGTGCCAGAAGAAATTTCATGTGAAAGCTTATTTGCAAGCCCATTCGAAAACTCACACTGCAGAAAAGCCATTTAGTTGCAAATATTGTCAGAAGACATTTACTTATTCAAGTAGTGTGAAGAAACACTTGCGAATTCACACAGGCGAAAAAAAGTTTAATTGCAATTATTGCCAAAAGGAGTTTAGTGACTCAGGTGGTATGAAGAAACATTTACGAATTCACACAGGCGAAAAACCATTTAGTTGCAAATATTGCCCGATGATGTTCAGTCAGTCAGGTAGTATGAAGAGACATAATAGGCGAATTCACGCAGGTGAAAAACCTGTTTAGATTTTTAAATTCAGAAAAAAATATGTAAAATGGC